>VZZY01016045.1:19643-39335 GCA_013400335.1 Eurystomus gularis
GGCCAGAGCCGCTTCGGGGCCGTCGCCGTGAAGGGTCGCGCGGCTCGAAGCGCCCGCCGAGCCCGAGCGAGTGAATCGACGGACAGCGGAACACGGGCCCTGCGGCCCCGCGGCAGCTGGCGGCTCCTGGGCCCTGGCACCCGGCCCGGGGCACGGGTTGACGCAGAAGGGAGGTTTGATATGATTGAGATGCCCCTGCGTGTGCCAGTGTCCCCGTGAGCCCCCGGCGCTGGGTCCTGGGCGCCAGCCGGGGCATGGGGGTGGACATGGGCTAGCGAAGGGCCACGGCTCGGCAGAGCCTCGCGCCCAGCGCCGCTGGGGACACCCTCAAAGCCAGGTCACGGCACAGAAATACTGCAGGGACCACACATGTCAGAGGCTAAAATGATGCTCACAACCGCAGCCTGCCCTTTAGCTTAAACACCGAAGTTGGTGGGGCACGAATCTTGAATCTGCAGGAAGCAAACCCGCAGTGACCCTCACTGAGCAGCCTGTTCATAAAAGTCACTGCATCTCGTTTAGGGGTCACGGAAGAGGGAGATCAGAGTGGGAGCCCAGGAGCGGTCCCTGCCTCGCAAGGACTGAGATGTGAACACCATCCTGTGGTTCCTTGCTGTGACTGGACTCGGAGAACACCAGAGATGTGCTCGTGGAAGCCACTTGGTGGGTCTTTGCAGTCCTGTTGAACGGATGACAAGCCATACACTTCCAGAGCACAATCCTCCGGTCTGCTTCCTTAAATGCCACACATCTCCAGGGCTTCTTGTGGCCAACCACCCTGCCAGGGTCCCTGCTGTCCCTCAGGGACCCACAGCCGCAGCCAGTGGGCCAGTGCTTTCCTCAAGGAGCGTGTTAATGAGCTGCCAACGTGACTGGCAGGACGCACATATAAATTTGCCACTGGGATCATACTGTGCTTAGGGACATGGTTTAGTGGTGACCTGGATTAATGACTGGACTTGATGGTCTTAAAGGTCTTTTCCAACCAAAATGAGCCTGTGATTCTATGATTGTCATCCAGCTCAAGCTGATGCTGCTCAGGCTGTGACCAGCTCTGCCTTGACCACCCTGATCCAGCCGTGGAGCTGGAGCTCCGTGGAGCTGTGCAGTGGAGCCTTTCATAGTGGTCGGTTGTTGGGCGCAGCCCCCGCACCCTGTGCCCTGACAATTTGCTCTGCGTTGGGTTTTGCTCGCACTTTTGAGCTCAGGAAGCAAAGTGCTATCAAGTGCTTCTGAAGTGGTGGTGGCCCTTGAGCCGAGAACAAGAGCACTTCAACAGGCCTTTATTCTCTTGCACAGATCTGTCTAGGTCTCATCAAAGGACTAACAGATTGCAGATGCTGTTTATTCAATTTAAAAAGTAACCTCGTCTCCAGCTTTCAGAGAAATTTCTGCAAAACCTGCTGCTTTCTGCCTTGCTCCTACCCGTGCATCCAGGCGTTTTGTCACCACAAAAAAGCCTGGATTTGGGGCAGGACTTGGGGAGAGTGAAATACCCTGGCATTAATTTTCAGGCCCTCTGCCTGTTTGCAGTTTGCTCCAGGAGCCTTCATGCTGATCTGTTGCCGATCCAGCGAACTGCTGTGCCCATCCCACGAACGCTCGGTGCCCAGACCTACAGAGACTGCAGGCTCTTGTGTGAATTCATGCTCACACTTTGGTATCAGCTTTCCCTTGGGCTCACAAAGCAAGCTTTGCTCTCCCAAACATTTGGAGGGAAGGACTCACTGCAGCAAATTTAATTCTTCATGACAATTGCCCGGCTGTACTCATTATTTGAGTGCTGTGCCAGGAGCTCCGCTCTGCTGACCCGGAGCGGTGTTCATGCCAACTTCTGCTGCTCCGTTTAATGATTGCAGTGACAACTGCCAGGCTGAGTCTCTCCAAGCAGCTGTGCTTCCCAGAGGGAGTGGTGAAACACTTTTCAACAGACACTTCCATTGCCCAGTATGTTAATTTCTGTCCTCAGAATTACCAGGTGCCAGGATTCTCCATCCTGCAGCCACCACCAGGCTCTGAAGATGGCACACGGCCCATGCATGGTGCCAGGCTGGAACGCAGGTCATGTGTGAGCAAAGGCAGCCCCGCGGCAGTCAGGGAATTTAGCACCTGACATTCAGTCTTTTGAAATTTTCAAAGGCCTCTAAAAAGCCTGAAGGGCCTTGGAATACAGGGAGGCTTAGACTCACTGGTATCTGCAAGGGATCCGTCATGACACTCCAATAACACACTGCTGTCTGTGGGCAAACAGAACAGAGAAGGGTGAAGTAGCTTTGGCTGAATCCAGGGTCGATTTGGCTGCAGAACTGGGGTGGACCAAGGTCTTGCCCTCTCTCTCCTCCTCCTGTGCTCCACCCAGTAAACAAAGCTGCTTCTTGGGAAAGCTTCACAGCCCCGGCACAAACCACAAATACTTCAACTGATCCTGTTCGGCTGCGGGTTGTTTCACCAGAAGGGGTTGTTGATATAAAAAAGTTTACGTGGGTTCAACAAGCAATTTTGATAGAAAAACCCTGGTATCAGTATTGGGAAAGGACTGACCCCTGCCTGAGGAAAGTCGAGGTTTGTGCCTGTGTCCTGCTGCAAGGCAGAGATCTGCAGGGTGACGGATGTTCTACATGCAGAGAAGAGGATAGAGTTGCACATACGAGCTTTGGCTGTAAAGAAACACTTCATCTCCTGTTGGTTGTGGCTGTTAAAGACCAAAGAGCAGCTTTTAGCACTTAACAAAGTAGTTATGAATTAAGCTTTGGAGAAGCATCAGTTTCCACGAATGCTAGATGGAGCTGTGTGACTCGCAAATAACATGCTGGTTTAGGTTTGCAGACAAGTGTTTACACTTCTAAACCATGGTAGCTCCTCAGGACCAGTGCTGTCACTGTTTATTGAACACATACAATTTACACGGTCCTTTTCCAGGTTATTTAGGGCAGCATTTCCACCCCAGTAAGGCCAGTTGATGGGATGGATTGGCTAAGGCGATGTGTCATGGCTATAGAGTTCCCTTCTTGTACCTGTTACCCTTCCTGCCTCCCTTCGAACAGACCTCCACGTCATCACAACACACAAATACTGTTTATTTGTGCTAAAAATACTTATTATTTAACTGTCTCTGCAGGGCTCACAAAAATATGTGCAGTATCTACAGACACAAGTGGATCCTTTTGTACCTGATGGTTGTATCGGCCACCAGTGCCTGATCAATTCAGTTATTACTGATCTTACCCTTCTCGGAGCTGAAGATTCCACAGCCCTGACACAGTAGCCTGGTCCAGTTCACAAATTCATCTTTCCTACAGTTACAAGGTCTTGGAAAGATGATGTTCCGGAGCAGAGTCCTCCTGTGTGAGGCTGGGCCCTCACTGCTCACAGCTCCTGGAACCGCCATGCCTGCATTCGCATCCCTAATGGCTCGTACCCCCGTGGCTGCACACACGCGTGTTCCCGGTACCCCCAGCACACCCCTGCGGACACCCCCCCACCCCACTGCCCAGGGAGCAGCCACAGACACTGCGTGGGGGGCTGCACTTATGCCACCCTGAGCTGGCAGCTCCAGGAGGGAGCTAAATGAAGCAGCGCTGATGAGGAACTCATTAATTCTGGTGCCTGTCAGCCTTACAGGATGATAAAATGCTGCATCCTTCTGGAGCAGCAGGAGGGCAGTGGCAGGGCTGGAAGGGAGCGGACCGGTCATCCTGCACCCCTCCCACGGCCAGGCCCCCACCCTGCACCCCTCCATTCTGACAGACATCCCACATCCAGCTCCCAGAAGATCAGGGCAGCGTGAAGGTCCCTGGGAGGGTGGGGGTGTTGGGGAGTGATCAAGGGGTGATCTGCTGGGTGGCTACGGAGGCAGCTCCACCACGGTTCGATGGGGTGCGTGGGGCTGGCCAGCACCCGGAGCACGTGTGACTGAAGGGTCTGGAGCACAAGTCTTGTGAGGAGCGGCTGAGGGACCTGGGGTTGTTCAGCTGGAGAAAAGGAGACTGCCTCTCTAGAACTCCCTGAAAGGAGCTTGGAGCAAGGTGGGGGTCGGTCTTCCCCAAAAGGGCTATGAAGGGCTGTCCCAGGCTGGGCAGCAGTGGAGTCCTCATCCCTGGAGGGGTTTCCAAGCCATGGAGATGTGGTGCTGAGGAACATGGTTTAGTGGTGACCGGGCAGTGCTGGGGGAATGGTTGGACTCAATAACCTTAAAGATCTCTTCCAACCAAAATGATTCTATGATCCTCTGACTGCCTGCCTCTCAGGCCCTGAACAACCACCTGTGCTGCCACTGTGCCCGCATGTGCTGGTCTGTGGGGCGTCAGCACGTGTGGCTCCAAGCACCCGGGCACAGGCAGAGGCTCCCGCTGGCATCACTCCTAATGAATTCAGCACTGCCCTTCACATCAAACAGCCACAGGAGAAGGTGTTTTTCAGCCCCATTTTTATTCAATGTGCCAAACATGCTGCTCCCTGCACCTCACCCTTGCAAACATCTTGTTCACAGCTGCAGCTTCAAAAAGACCAAGGGAGAAAGAAGAGGAGGCTGCGAGGTGTGACACAAAGCTGAGGAATGCGAGGGCTGCCCACTGCCACCATCCTCCATCAGGGAAGAGCCGAGATCCCTGGACACAAGCCCAGCTCTGTTCCCCTGGGATACCCATGGCCGGCCATGCTGCTGGGACCCGCCTGTCCTCAGCCACCCCACAAGGCGACAGAGACACCTCTGGCAAGGTCTAGGGCTGGGGGCATCCCACAGCCAAGCAGAGGAGCAGGAGGTGGAGGTAGGGCAGGAGGATTCTGTCCTGCTTGGAGCTGCCTCTGCCCCCTCCTTTCTCCCTGCTCCGCTCTCAGCACAGCCCCATCCATCTTGCAGGGCTGAAACCCAATTACCATCCCGGGAGGGGGATGGTGCAGCGACAGAGATGCCCATTAGCTCCAGGGAATGGAGATGGAGCGATAGGAGCTCTGATGGCTTCTCCAGAGCCCTGATGGGGCTGGCTGCCCCGGCTGCACCGGCCTGGGAGGCTGCTGCGAGCATGGGGAGTCTTCCTGTGCTGGGGTGACACAGTTAAGTCGCGGTTTGCACCCCTTAGCGGGGCTCTTGACTCGGATTTTGAGCTATGTATGTGTAGGTGTGTGCATGTGTGTGCAAGTGTGTGCTTGTGTGACTTAAAGCTGCTCTGGCACCCACAGGAGCTGCCCCAGAGGGTGGCTGGGCCATCCCAGAGCTGTTGCCACCCTCCACTGGTCCCACCAGCAAGGACGAGGTCTTGCACTGGAGCCTGCTGATCTCTGAGGTGTAGCTAACCCCGGCTCCCCCCTGCCCGGCCTCCCCTTCCTCCGCTCAGACCCACAAATGATCCTATGCAGATGCTAATCTGCAGAAGGAAAAAAAAAAAGATTCCCCATTTAATTGCAGAACATAAAGATATTACAGGGTCATTAAAATAAATCCACAGGCATCCATGCAGATAATGGCAGGGAAAAGGGAGCCGCAGGTGAAGCTGAAAGGTGGAGAGGTGGAAAGGTCGGCTCCTCTGGATGCATCATTAACCCCCTGCTCCAGGCGATCTCCAAGGGCTGGGGAGGGGGGATCTCGGGGGTCCGGGGTGTCCTGGCCTCAGCCTGTGGGACCTGCAGCCGGTGGAGGGTGATGTGACAGGGGCCCAGCAGCCAGGGCTGGCTGTGGCTGCTGCCTCTGGGGACCAGCCTCAGCCACAGGACCCCCAGATATGGCTCCAGTCCTCACCGAGCCTGTTCTGTGGCTGGAGACTCCGGTCCCAGGGCTGTGCCACCAGTGGCCAGTGTGCCAAGCTCTCATCATGCTGTGCCAGCCCAGTGTGCCCGTTCTGCCCGCACCCTCACACCTCCACACACGCCAGGGCCCAGCTGGGCACTGGGGGCTAGAGACGGGCTCCCAGATCTCCTCCAAACACCTCGGGGGCAAACGCTGCAGGAAAGGGGGATCTGGGACCTACCTGTCACCTAGAGCCATGGGACTCAACGGCAAAGGGAGGGATGCCAGGATGGTGGACCCAGATGGGAGCTTGGCTGGTGGGCACCCAGGGCTCATTATCAAGCTGATCCCAGCACCTCGTCTCTCCTCTGCTGCTCACGGCAGCTCGGGCTCCCCCCCGCACCATGCGCTGCCGGATTGAGCTGCTGAGCGGAAAAAATTAATAGGGACCTTGCTAATTGGAGCTGAGCCACCAGGAAAGGGAGACGGGGCTGCTCAAGGCATCCCGATCTGGCAGGCAGGATGGCTCCAACAACCACGGCTGCAGCAGGAAAGGGGGTGCAGTGGCAGGGTGTGATGTGGGGTGGCAGAAGGGGGCAGCGGGGCAGGCAGCCATGGCCCGGGGCACTGCCCTGCCTCTGTTCTTGGAGAATTCAGGATGTCCTTGAGGAGCTGCAGCCCCCCTGGGAGCACAAGGCACCAGGGTCTTGATGCCCCCGCGGTGCCCGCACTGTCAGTGGCACAGCTGAGGTGACCCAGAGCTGCTGCCCTCGCTGCCACCTGCCCCTTTGTGCTGGGGCAGCCAGGGCTGGGAGAACTCTGGGAGGAGGATGAAGGAGAGCCCCAGGTGCTCTGAAACCTGAATTTCTGCCACTGCTGGCACCCAGGCCCTGCCAGCATGGCAAGGAGGGAACGGTACTGCCAGGGCACCTCCAGATCCTCGGGACCCCAGCTCGGCACTGCCGGTGCTCCCCTCGCCGGGCTGCCAGAGCCCCCCTGCTCTCCCGGCAGCAGCTTTTCCCTCCGGGTAGAGTGAGGAGGAGAAAAGCAGATTAGAGCTATCGCTGTATCTCCACGCACTGAGCTGCAGAGCTAAATGTCAGATCACATCTGACAGCACGGGAGAGGGAGATGACGAGCCCCGTGCACCCCTCGCCAGGTGGGCACCTCTGGGGTGCAGGCAGCAGGGCTGGAGGCTGGGCACCCGCCTTCCTCTGGGAGTGGAGAGGGGGGACGGCCAGCTCTGGGGTCCCACTGCCTCTCCCGGCTGGCACAATCCCAGCCACAGCCCCAGAAACTTTCCTCCTCCGGTTCCCATGGAAACGAGAAATTTTCTTCTCCCCAAAGTTGAGCTGGCAGCGGGGCAGCAGCAGGCAGGCACGGGCAGCAGCAGGCAGGGATGGGCACCAGGCAGTGCCAGCAGTCACCTGCCCATCGAGCCCCTGATGCCAGAGCCCAAGATGACCCACTTGATGGGCGCCGCTGGCACGGTGTGTTTTGGGCACCAGGTGCTGCTGGCGCAGGGGCTGCATGTCTGCAGAGCAAGAGCTGCTCGGCTGCAGAGCTGGGGTCCCCTTCCCATGGGCTGGTGGGAGATGGCACTGGGCACTGGGGCCACTGAAATCCTGGGGTGAGCTCTATGAGCTTTTCCATGGGATAAATGTGGAGGAGACAGGTTTAGACAACGACTAAAACTAAGCTTCAGCAAAAATTAACTCCAAGCAGGGGAATGTTCCAGGCGCTGCCATTTGCTGCCGGTAAAAATAAACCTGCAGGTTAAACACAGCCTTTTCCTCCTGGATGCTCACGTGCCAGATTGGAGAGCCTCCTCCCAGTGAAATGGTTAAAAACCTAAAAACAAGCACAAGCCCCAGGGTGGTGGCCCAGGACAGACAGCAGCCCTGCGCCTGGGGTCCTGCACGGCCCTGGAGCACCCACCACAGAGCTGGGCATGGGGATGCCTGTTCCTGTCCCTGCCACCCTCCAGCAAGGCCCAGGGGCAGGAGGGGGGATGTGGGAGCTGCCCGGCCTGCGCAGGGATGGACAGACACCCGTACAGCTGCCAGGGCCGTGCCGGCAGTGCCACTCGTGGTGCTGGAACCAGTGCCAGCGGAGGGAGGCAGCTGGCGGCACAGGCTGGCAGCTCCCCTCCAGCCTTCGCCCTCCCCGTGGGAGGTGCGAGATCTCACACTTGGCTTCGCCCCCGCGCCGCCGCCTGCTGCCCCCGGCTGTGGGGGACCAGGCGTGATGGCACCAGGCACTGCCGCCGGGGAGGGTGACGGGGCTCCCAGGGCCTGCCTGGGGCTGTCCCGCAGGATGGGGACAGGAGCAGGTGCTGCCCATGCTCCCCCTTCTCCCTGATGCTCCTGTGCCCCAGCAGGAGCTGGCACTGCCGTGCAGGAACGTGACTCCTCCTGGCACAGGGCCCCATGACCTGGCTCTGCCCCATGGGCACCATCCCTGGGGCTGGCACAGGGTCGGCTTTGCCCCAAAGGGGGCAGCGGGGACGGGGACGGGGCCGTCTCGTTAGGGCTGCGGCCGGTGAGCGCCTACTCAGCATCTGGGAGCTGGAAGCGTCTGATGGTGTTTGAGGCTCCCTGGAGACCCAGCGGGGCCTGTCCCTGCGCCCACTGGCACTGGCACCCCTCCCAGCCACGCACCCCTTCTCCCAGCGCTGGCTCCTTCCCCCCGCCTCCCGCTCGCCCTGGGTTTTTAATTAGCGCTCCTCTGTATATTCAGTTAGCAGGAGCTCGGAATGGAAATGTACAGGTGTCCCCTTGATCCAGTTTCCATGGTTGCCGCATCGAGGTGGGGGCTACAGCTTTTTTTTTATTTAATAATTTTATTACAGTGGCTTCAATTCATGGCAAAGGAGGGAAGGGGGAGAACGTGGGGGAATAAAAAATGCTGGATGAGAAGGCCACGTTCCTGCGGCTGGGCTTATTTGCTGTCGTTCTTTTTGTCTTATTAGCAAGCGCCAGTTTCCAAGATGCTCGAAGTCAAAGAGCTCGGTAACGAGATCCCAGCCCTTGCTGGCGTGGGGGGAACAGCCCAGGCAGCTGCGCTGGAGCTGCACAAATGCCCGTGGGACCACAACATTGGCAGAGGGAGAGGAGCAGGATGGCACTGAGCTGTGCCACATCTCCCCATCCCTGTCCTCATCCCCACATCCCTGTCCCCATCCTCACATCCCTGTCCCCATCCTCATTCCCATTCCCTATCCTGCCTGCCCGCGGGGCTGTCCCCGGCATCCCTCACTGGGACAACAAAGCTTCCACCACCCAGCCTGTGAAGGGTTCCTGTCCACTCCTAGGCAGAGGCTGTTGGGCACGCTGGGCTCGGTCCCCCACTGCCAGGCCCTGTGGCACAGACTGGGGCTGGAGAGTCCAGGTCATCCCAGGGAGGAGGTCCCACAGCCTCCCCAGGGAATCTGACTTGTGTTTGGGGACCCCAGGGCCACGCTCGCCCCGACCTGCCCCGTCCTCACCTGGTGCGGTGACACTCGCTCAGGGTGGCAGCTGCCCCGGGGCTCTGGCTGCCAGCACCAGAAACTCTGCTCCTTTTCTCTGCACCGAATTAGTCTCGATTTCATCTGGTGAGACCAGCACAGTGTGTAAATGGGCCCATCTGCCACCAGTAGATGATTTAGCCCCAACCCTGCCTGTGCGAGCCGGCAAAATCTACTCTGTTTACTGGGGGGCAGCTTTTGTGCAACGGGGGTTAAAAATAACGCGGAAGTGGCACGAGCCCAGGAAAAAATCTGCACCGCACAGCTCGGTTTGCCAAGTGCGTGGAAGAAATCCCCACTCCTCCTCGTGCTGGCAGCGTCCCGCGCTGTAGCAGGCAAACACACGCGCTGAGCCACAGACCCATTAGTCACCAGTAAATGTTCTTTTCTCTCCCTATTTGTTTCCCTTAAGCTCGATGTTTTCCTCTCCTGCTGCCCTGGCCTCGTTAGGCTGCAATTAAAACCAGGAATCAAAGCCGCATGGTGCAATTAAAACTGCTCACAGGATGTGGGATGCTGGGGGATGCATCGCTTGGCTCCGCTCGCCCACCCGCCCGGCCCCAGCCCCAGGGTGATTCTCTGGCGCGTGGGGTGTGATGACGGTGCAAGGCAGCAGGACAGGCGCAGGCTCTGCCGTAAAGGTCTTTCTGTTGCTCACAGCGTCACCAGATCCGGCGCCTGAAAGATGCTCTGAGATGCATCCACTCTTGAATGATGAATTTTCCTAGCTGCAAGTATCATTAAACACAGGGAGCAGCTTGGAGGGGAGGGAAGGGACTGGCTCTGCTCTGCACCTTTACACAGAGATTCATTTTCCCTCCTGCCAGGGCAGGGCACTGACCGTCCCTGCGAGACCCTCCAGCCCCCGCGGCTGGGGGAATGCACTGGCAGCCGCTTCCTGGACCCTTCCCTTTGTTTTCCTCTGGGACAGTCCTGGGGACGCAGCTCTCACCGGCGGAGCCTGGAGCCATCCCGCTGGCTCATGTCCCCATCCCAGTGAAGGACATGGGGGACAGCCTGTGCTGCCAGCACCCTGCACACCTCCAGGTGCCACATCCAGCCCCAGCGCGGGCTGACGCCGGCCAGGGCCACGGGACAAAGGCTCAGCGGCACTTCCCAGGTGGGCGCATTGTTGGTGCCCAGCGAGGCGTGATGGCGGGCGGTGAGCCAGCCACGTGGTGCCCGGGCAGAGCACGGTGGGCCCAGATCCTGCTGCGGAGAGGCCGCATCCCCGGTGTGCTGAGCTCCTTTGCAGAATGGAATCAGCCAGCCCTGCTAGTGCTTGAGCCACCAGCACAGCCGCCACATCCAGCCTGGCCCTGGACAAGCACTGGAGCTGGTGCTGAGTGGGGGGCACTGGGTAGCAGGAGATCCCCCCAGAGCAAAGCTGAGCTCACCAAAGTGCAGACACCTGAGATGGGAATGCCAGAAAAGCCGGCGTCCCCACAGCACCACCCCACAGCCCATCACCCCAATGCTGTGCCGGGGCACGGCCCGCGCAAAGGCAGCCCCGGCTTTGGAAATATATAGTAACAAGTGAGCGCAGGCAGCAGAAGTAGCAAAGCATATGGTAGGTGTTGGAGTTTATTCCTGTCGGTGAGTGTCAGCAGCGACAGACGGCTGGGGGAGGCGAAGCAAGAGATTTTGGTAGATGCCCGTGCAACAGCACCCTACGGATGCCACAGCTGCGGAGAGGGTGGGGACCCTGCCACCCCCCGCTGAGGGCCATCGAGGGGGCAGCCGCATGCGCAGGGGCCGGTGTGCCGTGATGCTCGCCTTGCATGGGCGCGGTGCAGCTCGGGGCTGGCTGAGCCACCGCCCCTTGCCCAGGGATGTTTGGCATTGGTGGTGCCTGGCACAGAGGCACCCCCAGCCTCACCACACTGTGCAAAACCCACAGATAATTTGGCCGCTCCCAAACGAGCGGAGCCCTGTGCAGGGGGGCTCCCTGGCTCCTGCTGCTGCTCCACAGGCTTGGCTGGTCCTGGGTTTTCCAGCACAGGTGGTGACACCGCTGCCACCAGGGACTGGCAGGGAGCTGCCCACCCAGCCCAGTTCTGCAGCACCGGGGGACTTTCAGCGAATCAGCCCCGCAGCCAAACCCGCTCCCCTTGCCTGTCGCCTCTGCCAGGAGACGCTGCGGGCAGGCGGCCAGTGCCAGTGGGAGGGAACAGATTATCCGCAAAAAAGCGCGTCAGTCCCCGAACGGCAGCTCGGAGCGAGATCTCCTGCGGGTTTATACCTGGCTCGCCTGAGCCCACTAGGAGAGTTTGGGGGCCAGCTCCCACAGGGCCTGGTAATGCAGGTGCTCACACTGGGGTGCACGTTGTTTTCCCTCCCGCCAGCGAGTCCCTCCAGGGCTGCCTGGACCAGGATGGGGAGCAGGAGCTGCCTCCCCTGTGGCCATGCAGGGTAAGAGCTGCCAAGAGGAGAGTGATGCTTTGTTGGTGGTCAGGCTACTGGCACCTTCCCCCTGCCCCAAAGCCCGAGTCTCCATCTGCTCAGCCAGGGGCACCCGCGCGGGGCTGGGCTGGAGCTGGGCTGCAGTGCCAGGAGCCATGGCGAGAGGAACCAGGAAACCCAGAACTGAAGCTGACTGTTCATCTCCAGCTCCTGCCACTGTGACAAGCTGAGGCACAGGCAGTGTGGTGTAAGGACAATTCACCAGCATCCTCTTCAGGTTCCTTGGCTCTTCTGGCAGCACCCTGGTGATGGGGGGCCGAGAGAGGCGAACCCCCCTACCTGGGCAGAGTTTGGCTGGCTGCCTGCGGAGCTTCCAAGAGCTGCTGGTGCTCAGTGGCTCCAGCACCACTGCGGCCTTGGCCTTCCTGAGCCTCCCACCTGCCCGAGGTGGGCAAGGGATAGCCCTGGCCAGCGCTGGGCCAAGATCCATCCTCCCCTGGCACCGTTGAAATGAGCCCTCGCCAAGCGGCTGCTCACCTGCCGCTCCAGCGCCTGCTAATTGCAGCCTTCTCGTTTCACCCCGACGTGCTTGATAAGATTATTGATTACAGAAACCTCATACGGCAATTGGACTGAACTGGGAGCTGTGAGAGGGAAATTGGGCTGAGCTGCAAAGAGGAATTAATTATAACCTGGCAGCGGTGAGACTGGAGGGTTTGACTACGTGTTTTTATGCATTGCCTGGTGCAACCTCTGGCATTGTCACAGGTTTGAGGGGTGCTGAGGGCTTCACCCGCAGCAAGGACACACTGCTGCTGCCCTCAGGGCTGTCCCGGGGCTCGGACAGGGGCTGTCAGCACAGCAAGCCTTGGGCCAGGGCTCCGGGCACTGCCCTGGCACAGCTGAGTGAGGCCGGTGGCGTCTCCCGGCCGGGATGAGCTCAGCCTGCCACAACTCCTGCCCTCCCCGCGCTCTGCCTGGCAGCCGCATTATCTCCATTGCCATGGCAATGCCAGGCGAGCTCCCCGTGGCGTGTCCAGCCGATCTCTGGGTGCTGCCTCTGCTGCCATGGCAGACATGGTCCCATGCCTGGCTCATGTCCTGCTCCCACAGGTGCAGAGTGGGGGCTGCCACCACCCTGGGAGAGCTGCGGGAGGGAGATGGAGATGTGTCCCCTTCCCCGGAGCTTGGGGTACAGGCCAGGGAACTGCAGGAGAAGCAGAGCTCTGCCCAAGCTGGCACGCTCTGGCCATGTGCCCCCACCACACCAGGACCCCGATGTGGCAGAGTTCCCCTGGGCACAGCCAGAGCCCCCCTGTGCTGGTGCCAGCCCACGGGTGCGGAGCAGCGCTCAGACCCTGGCCCCAGATTCCATATCAATTGGCACTTGCCTGCATTGATAATAAAACGTGTGCCAGCAGCTGCTGGCGTTTAACAAATCCTCCTGTCCGCTTTGTTTATGCCGGTTTTTTTCCCTCCCACCTGGGCCTATTTGATGCTTTGGACATTTTGCAAACGTTTTAAAGGCAGCATTTAAAACTCCAGCAAGCAGCCAGCAAAGAGCAGGTCACGAGGCAGAGAGGAGTGGCAGGAGACATCCCTCACACCACAAAGCAGCTGCAGCCTTCGCCCTCCTCCATCCTCCTCGGTGCGCTCCCCCGGCACGCTCCCGCACACTCTGAACACCCCCCGGCCTGAGCCGAGCCCACGCTGGCTCCAGGGGTTTGCATGAATTTCTGTTCTGCCAGAGGAGATGGGGAGGGAGCGTCTGAGGCAGCACTTCCCGCCTGCTTGCTGCCTTTCCCTGGCTACAGAGGCAGGATCTGGCCCCAGGCCCTTGTCGGGTTGCCAGCCTCAAAGCAGGAGAGCAAAGCTTAAATGGAAAAGCGAAAAACGGGAGCATGAGCCCTGAGGCTGTGGTGACAGGCAGCGCTGCCTGCCTGGGGGACACCCTGGCAGCTGCTGCCATCACCACGCTGGCTTTTATCGACCTGCGAAGCGCCACGGGGATGATACAGAGCCAAAGGTCACCCCTGCTGCCAGCAGAGCCTGGGGACCCCTGCCCGGGGGGGTCTGTGTCCCCCAGAGCACAGGCTGCTGGCTGGCAGGGTGCAGCTGGTGCTGGGCATCCCAGGGTGCTGGGGTGCAGGAGCCCAGGGGGGCTGCGAGGGGGAATCGCTCGTGGGATTCAGTAAAGTTCTGTTTTCCTCCCAGCAACCGTGGGAGTTTCTCATCTCTGCTTTAAACAGACGCTGTCGCAGAAGACAAATGCCTGCAATAAAGCGAAGGAGCGTGTGTGCCGGGGAAGGCCGATGCTTGGGTGCAGGCGGCACTGCCCGGGCTGCGCTCACCCTGTCCCCCAGCACACCCACACCTCAGCTCGCAGCGTGTCCCGACGGCCGGTCCCAGGTGCCCAGAGCCACGGGGCAGAGCTGCCGTGGGCACACGGCCGGCTCTGGAGCAGGACCCACCGTGCAGCCCTCGCGGCCTGGCAATGGGCACCGGGACGTTTCACCGCCTGCTCCAGCAGCTGCTGCCTCCATGGAGGTGGGGACCTGGCAAAGTCCTGATGCCAACCCGGAGCTGTGCGTGTGCTCACAGAGCTGCTGCCCTTCGGCAGGGCAGCGATGGCTGTGGGGTCTCGCCTGGGTGGGCACCAGGCTTTGCCCCTCTGGAGGTTTATTGGTGCTGTCTGACGGCCGGATGCAGTTCTGGTTTGCTGGCGTGGTGAAACATGTCCTGGGGGAACCGTTGCACTCAAAGGCGGCCGATTGTGCCGCAAGCGGTGAGCCCAAGGCCGGCGGTGGCTTCGCACCTCGGGCACAGCCGGGAGCACACCCGGGGATCGCACCGACCCTGAGCATGGGAAATGCTGCAGCGGATTCACAGGCACCGTGCCCACCCCTGGCACAGAGCAGCCCCCACAGCCCCTTGCCCCCGGTACCGGCAAGGCGGGGGCTCAGGCAGGGGAGAGCCCCCCCCGCGGAGCCCTCCCCCTGCCGCTGGACCGGGCGGCCGAGGGTTGCCAGGCAACGGGAAGATGCTTTTTCTGACCAAAACGATAAATCGGCAGCCGGGTCGGGGGTGGGAGGAGAGAAATGGCCAGGCTGGGGCTGCCCGGGGGGGCACTGGAGGCACCCCCCAGCCCCAACAGTGCCCAAAAATCTGGAGAGAAGAAGCAGCCGTTGCAGCCCCGCTCAGCCAAAAGCTGCTCCAGCCCCAGCCACTGCCGAGGACCCCCGAGCTCGGGCTGAGGACAGCGCTGGGCCCTGGGACCCCCTGCCTAGCTGGGGGATGTGGCAGGGATGGGGACAGGGGGTCCTCCTGCAGGGACAGCCCCGCTGGCCTCCTCCATGGGAAACCCTCCCGGGGAGCCCTGGCCCTGCTGCATGCCCCAAATGAGACCGAGCCCCTCATTTGCCCTCTCCCTCCTTCGCCAGCCATCACACACGCAGCTAAATGAGCTCCAGGCAATTTTCTCAGAAGTTGAGTCCTCGCATTGTGAGAACACAGGACTAAAAATAGCTGAGGTCTGTGTGTGCGTCTCGCCCAGGTGAATCTTGCTCTGGAGATAAGGGTAAAGGAGGTGGCAGCTGCCACCGGCTCCTCCGATCCAGCTGGCTCCCAGCTCTGCCTCAGTTTCCTGCATGGATCCTACTGCCAAGATGCGCTTTGTGCCGTCTCCCCACGCAGCTGCAGCAGCCTGGGAACCCCCAGCCAGAGAAACCCCTGTGCAGGGGAAAGCTCCAGGAGCTTGAGCATCTCTCGGCATGGGCATCACCAGTGATGGCAGAGCTGCCTCCGGGCTTGGCTCCTTCCTGGGCATCCTTCATCCCAAGGGCCTGCACTTGGAGAGGGGACGTATCCCTGCTCCCCTCCCAGCCACCACCAGCATCTTCCAGTTCCAAGGCTGATCTCAGCCCGACCCCAGCCCAGGGCGCAGAGCAGCAGCCGTGTTTCCTTCCCACAATGACTCAATTACAAATTCAGAGTTAAATCTTCCCCCTCAAGATGCCCCTCTCCACCCATTGATGACTTCCAGTGCTGTGAATGTTGAACACTTTCCAGGGATTTTTCGTGTCTTCAGGCTGACCCCATCCACTCTAGTTCAGACTAACTTAATCAGCCTCATTTTATTGCTAACTGCAGTAGCTTTACACCTCTAGAAAAAGCACTACTTAAATTATTGGCACCTGCCAAGCTCTCGCCATGCTGCTTTCCCTGCCCCTGTGGGCGCGGGAGGAGAGGGCGGATCTGTTTAGTGCTCCCAGCCTTTATTTCTGCCAAAAATGACAAATTATTAGAATGGTGGAAATTAGAAAAATTGCATTTAAGTAACAGACAAACCTCTCTCTTTTCTTCAGCTGCATCTGATTAAAAGCAGTTTTGGAAATGGAAGGTGGGGGGAAACTAGGGTAATCGGCTGGACGGCCACAGCCAGGCAGGGGGGGTCCCTGGGAGGGAAATGGCCCAGGGGACACCCCGAGAGCCGCTTGTCTGACATCGCCATGGCTCATGCCACTGAGCACTTGGGAGACACATCCCAGAGCGGTGCAGTGAGGGCACAGCTGGGCAGAAACCCTCGGGGTTGTTTTCACACCCAGGCACTGCCAGAGTAGATCAGCTTTGCTGTGCCGGAGCTGGCCCAAGGTGCTGGGGTTTTGAGGGGAAAAGGGCTGTGAAGCTCGGAGAGTGGCAGGGAGGATGGCAGCCCCGCTGTGCTGCCATGGGGCCGGAGCTCAGCCGTGCCCCATGGAGCCCCCCGTGAGGGCAGCCCCAGGGCTGGGGTGCTGGGGGTGCTGGGCAGCACTCCAGCCCACGCTGCTGACGAGGAGCACAAAATCATCGTCACAGCCTTAATCAGCAGCACAGCCGAGGAGCAGCGCAGGGGCCAGGCTGGGGGAGCTGGTGAGGAGGAGGAAGGACTGGCGTGGGAAGGAGCTCTCCCATCCCCACACAGGCGATGCCTCAGCTCTGCTCGGCCCTGAGCAGGAGCAGCCCCTCTCCCCCGTCGCCCCTTTGCCCCGGGAGGTTTGCTTCCGCCTCGCCCTGTGGCTGGTCGGCACAAGGGGACAGGGCTTCTGAGGAAGCTTCTGAAGCTGGCGAGGCAGAAGAGCAGTTGCTGCTCTGTGGCTGGGCAGTCCGAGGCTCTGCTCCCATCCTTCCATGGCACAGGGAAGATAATGGGGCTGGGGGGACACCTCAGCCACGGCAATGAAGAGCAAAGGGAGAACCTCGGGAAACCAGGAGCCTGGGCACCACCTGCATCTGTTTTAGAAATGACTTTATTGCACTAAAAAGGGGAAGTCATCTGTAAACAAACATTCCATACAGTTATTAATCTAATTTTTCACTCCAAAAATGCATCATTAAATCCAACCACACAAATATCAAAGCAGGAACAGTAGAAAAGAGCTACATGGAAAAAGGACCCAGCCAGGCCAGAGTGCTGGCTCCCACACTGCCCACTCGTCACGGGAGAGGGTCTCACAGCAGCACGTCCCAGGGCTTGGTGGGTGGCCACACACCGCTTGACTCCAGCGAGGCAGCCCTGGGGCAGGCAGGGGGAGGATGGGGACAGCACAAGACCCCAGACCCTTGGGTCGCCCCCAGGGCCAGCCCCAACCCAAGGAACAGCCCAGGATCCTGCTCTCAGCATCCCCCTTCCCCAAACACAAAGGCACACGGCTCTGCCCGAGGGGATGTGTCACCCTCCAACCCTCTCAGAGCACCAAATTCTTTGCCCAGCTCCTGTCCCCCCTCCCCTTGCAGCCTGATGGGTCCCCCCCACCCCCAGCAGCGCCTGGGTCCCACAAGCCCCTTGCTGGTGCAGCCCCCCAGGGACTGCGGGGCACTGGTGAAGGATGCACGGGGCTGCTGGGCAGGGTCCCCTTCCTGCCCCAGGTCTGCCCAGGGGCAGGATGTTCACCCCCAGCCCAGGAACGTGGCCCATCTCCCCGTCACACCTTCCCCAGGTTAAGCCTGGGCACTCAGGGGCCAAGGAGTGTCCCCCGTGTCGGCTCCTATGGCAGTGGTGGGAAGCCTCAGGTGGGAAACCCCCTGCGAAGGGGGGATGTGTCTGCTCCTTACGTCCTGCACGGTTTGTTTTCAGCCACAAGCTCGACAAACAGCCACGATCACCCCAAATCCCCCCGACATGCAAACACGGCGCTGTCAGAACCATGCCTCGCGTACCTGAAACATATTTACAGACAGAAGTAAAACACACTGGGAAAGATCAGCCTCAGATATAAATAGCCAACACCGAAATCTGCCATCTGCTGCAAAGGACAAGGAAGGAACATCAACTGCCACCGACAGAGGTTAACACAGAGGGACACGCGTGTGCGTCCACGCGCGCTGCAACAGGCAGGGACGGGAGCACTGCGAATTCCACTCCCTTCCAGAAACATGCAGAGCCCGATGCAAGGGGTAACACCACACCAAACAACAACAAGGCGTCTGGTTTACCCGCCCGCAGAAATGCCCCTGCCGGCATTTCCCCCACTCCCGGTGCCTGCAGCCGGTCCACCAGGGTGGCAGGGTGGGACGGGAAGAGGTGGGAGCACCCCACTGCACCCCAAAGGGAAACTGCAGAGCCAGGCCAGTCCCTTCAGGAGAGGGTCCCGCTGGGCACAGGGGCTTCATGTCCCCAGGGGGCATGTCCCTCCTGTCCAGTGGGTACGGCTTCTCAAGAGCCCCTGAGCTGAGGGTGGAGGATCCTCAGCCTGTCCCCCTGCCCAGCAACACCTGGGTATGTCCCAGGGCCAGCCAGGCCACAAGCACTCGGGGAGGGCCGCTCCTGTCACCTCAGCTTTTGTCAGCAAGCACATCTGCTGGGATACTGCCCAGGGTGAGGGGTGCCAGGCCCCCCCCCCATGGCACTGCCAGCCCCCAGCATCCCTCTCCTGTGGGCAGGGAATGGGCACAGGCGGCCTCCTGGATTTGGGCAAGCCCAAAGCTCCTGAAGCTCCATGAGCGGTTTCCCATGGGGGACATTCCTGGGGTGGGCAGGGAGGGTCCTGGGAGGCTGCGGGAGTCAGACCAGGTGACTTGCACGTCTGGGCAGTCCCATAGGGCTGGGGAGAGTCCAGGAAAGGCTCAAAAACCACAAACCAGACTCCTCCCCCAGGGTCACCTCCCTTGGCTCACTCTTGGGTCACCTCTGCAGTATTTTCTCTGCAGTTTCCAAGACTATAAGCTGTTTTTTTAAATTAAAGCTGAGATCAATGCTATCACCTGACACCAGGAGCTGGGGCTTTGAGAGAGGTGGAAGTAAGTATGCTACAGAGATCTACCCACCTCCAACCTTTGTGTTGACCAGCTGGAGACCACGGGCACCGAGGAGGAAAGAGCCCAGCAGGTGATATCCATCCTTCTGGGTGGAGATGGGGCCGGTGGCTCCCTGATTCCTGCTGGGCTCCAGGAGATGCAGCCCCAGAAGGAGCAAGGAGGGAGCAAAGGGGTGAGGCTGAGGCTGGCTGCCCTGCCTGCCCTGCCCCAGGAGGGCTGGTGCTGGCAGACCCACCCCCAGGGACCCCCAGGGATCTCCCTCCACAGCCCCATCCCTCGTCCAAGGGGCCCTTCCAAACCCTCCTCCAGTGAGGCTGGGGTCAGAGCCAGCCCCCATCTTGCCCCAGCCCCACGGACAGGCAGCTCCCTCCGGGGCTGGCAGCAAACACCTACAGGCAGGACAGGAGGCTGGTGAGTGGCAGCTCCTTCTCCCCCAGCAGCGTGTCCCGCTTGAGGCTGCTGCCCTTGTTGACCACCTTGAGCTTCAGGGACATCTTCCTGGCGTGGCCGGGGCCCAGCCCATCGAAGAAGAAGTCCTCGTTGAAGATGGGATTGCGGCTGTTCTTGACGATGGTGCTGCGCTGCTTCTGCAGCTTCCCAGGGTTGAGACACAGCAAGACGCAGCAGTTGATGCTGCGCAGGTCGACGAGGGTGTCGTAGAGGTCCTCGGCAGAGACGAGCCGCACGCGCAGCCGGGCGTTGGAGGGGTCGTACTCAGCGGCCAGGCGCAGGCTCCCGCCCCGGCTGAGCTGCAGGCTGTGCTCCC
>VZZY01016047.1:0-20758 GCA_013400335.1 Eurystomus gularis
TAATTTCTGTTTCTTTTGCACTGCCCATCAGATTGTCCAGATTTCTAAATTGCCTAAATTTTAATATTTTTTTAGCAAGTAAATCAGTGTAGATTTAACTCTTTCAAACCTCTGAGATTAACTTCATTTGAACACGGTGTTTCTTCAAGCCAAAGTTGCCACTAAAACAGAGCTTACCACTTACAGAAGTTATACTTTTCAGCAGTTACACTATTGCTCTGCAAAGATGTGCTCAGTAGATTCAACCTCCCCTTTATTAATATAGCAAATGAATTAAATGAGCGATACACCTTGAATAAGGGGCAGCCTATTTGGCTGATTTGAGCATAGTGAGGGGAGCTGGCATTCAACCCTGACCTATGATGAGTGCAATCTGACACACGTGTGACTGTCCTCTTCTTGTCCTTCCCATTCTCCCTCCTACTCTGTTTCCTTTTTCTCTGTAAGTTAATTCCTTTCCTGAGGGGAGAATAACCACAGAATAAAAAGAACCTAAACAGGCCATGCAGAAGTCATTTCTAGAAAAACAGCAGTGAGCCTAAATTTATGTGGTTTTACAGTTCAGAGCTTCTATCTAGGATTTATTAGCTTGTCATAGGATGAGGAATTCTGTTTTCCTGCTTATTTTGCTTGAAACTTTGACCTCATTTTCTGTGTCGTACAGAAAGAGGGCTGCATAAACATATATGACCCTTTGGTCTGGTTTAGTCCAATTAAATTTACATAGCACTAAAACATTAGCTTTTAGACTTCAGTTGTCTAGCTACATTTAACAACTAACGCACTTTACCAGCTTTTAGTATATGAATAGATTTCTACTGCCTGCATGTTGGTAATACTAATGTAGCAAATTGCACAAATATGTCTGCCATTCTGTAAAAGCATTTTAAGAACTCTTACCTCTGTTGCCATACATGAGCCTCCAAACGACCATAGTTCATTACAAACATTAAATATATCACCAATGACTGTCTAAAGTATGAAAATTTGATATATTATGACTCATCAAGAAAAAAACAAAAGGTCTATTGTGGTAGAAAATGAAAGATCTCTCTTTTGCAAGGACAGAATGATCAGGTCCATAGTTTGTAAATCAATGAAGAATACAGAGTATTTTATGATACAAAGGATTAAAAAGAAAATGGAAGGTCACTATCATAACTTTCACCCACCTATGAGCGGGGCTGGAAAGAGGATCTGGGGAACTACAGTCTGACCTTAGTGCCAGGGAATGTTATGGAGCAGATCATCCTGATTGCCATCATGCAGCACATTTAGGACAACCAGGTGATCAGGCTCTGTCAGCCTGGGTTTATGAAAGACAGGTCCTACTTTCATAATTTGATCTCCTATGACAGGATGATCTGCTCAATGGATAAGAAAAAGGCTATGGATGTTTTGGAGGTTTTAGAAATGTGGGGGTGTTGTCCCTTTTCTCAAGTAAGAAGTGATAGAAGAAGAGGAAATGGCCTCAGAATGCATCAGGGGAGGTTTAGATTGGATTGGACATTAGGAAAAATTTCTTCCCTGAAAGGGTTGTCAAGGCCTGGCCCAGGCTGGCAAGGGAAGTAGTGGCATCACCATCCCTGGAGGTGCTTAAAAGACGTGAAGATGTGGTGCTTAGGGATGTGGTTTAGTGGTGAACTTCTCAGTGTTGGACTTGGTAATCTTAAAGGTCTCTTCTATGATTTGCTTTTCCAATTAGAGTATCCATGCTGTAACTGCATAGGACTTCAAGACTCAGAAACTAATGTTGTATTCACATAAACACAGAAGTGGCCTTGAAAAAGAAATTTCTAACTGTAGGTTTCACTAGGATTTGGACTGTAACAGTGAAGTCCTGCAACAATGAAAGCCACAGCAAAAGACACAGTTAGGTTGCAAACCCAAAACATTTCTCTTTCCATTCATAGGTCATAGGTCCATGTTTTAGTCCTGTAGTAATTAGTAATTAAAGTATATAGAATATTAAAGTCTTTATATGAGTATTTATGTATTCTTTATGTTTCTCCTGCTTTTTGCAGAACTAGCATTTGGTAGATTAGAGTTTATTCCAAATAAATGCGAACAAAACCATTCCCTATCACCACTCAATACATTTTAGCCAATTAACAGAAACATTTAATCACAGGAGAAAATTATGCTGCTTCATATCCCAAGGGAAGTCAGGGGGAAAATGTAAACCTGTATGTACAGCTTAATGCTTTCACTAGATTTAACTAGATTTTTCAGGATTTTAAGCTTTATCTCCGTGGTTGATCAGCATCTCTGGTAAAGATAAAATTCTGCAAAGACATATATTTTTCTTTAAAAAGGTGTTTATCTAACCACGCCGTGCAAATACCTGTGAAATGCTAAGCTGTCTCAGCTCTCTTCCATGAAAGTGAAGGATACTCAGAACCTCAGAGAATCAAGCCGCCAGCTAGTACAATTGATCAGCCATTTCTGCTTATATTTCAACGCATTTCTTTAGATAAAATAAAAAGAAAGCAGATCTTTAAGAAAACATTGAGTTGATAGCCTGTTGCGTATGTCTATTAAGTTTTGCAAGTATCTAAAGATATCTGAACCTCACCTTGCTCTTATTTGAAAAGACTACAATTAATTAATGATATCGCATATAGTTTTCAAAACCACATCTATATTTATGAAAACAAGAATTACCTGGAAAAAGTGGGAAAGACCAGCATCAAGCTTAAGTCTTTTCATATTCAATAATGTATTCATCTCAGAGTCATATTTTCCAGTGTCATTATTAAAGAAATAAATATAGGATATAATTATGCAGAAAAGAAGGCTTGGCAGCAATTTTTATAATCAATAGCCCAAATCTAGGGAGAGCAGAGAGTAATATTTAAAAATGAGCTCAAAGTAGACTCAGAGTTATTGATTTGATTCCACTACAGCACATTTCCAGCACTGCTATTCTCTGTGAGTCCTATGGGTATAATTATTCTGTCCTTCAAGAACTATACTGGTTAAGGCAAAAATGACAAAACTGAATACATTTTGTCTTGTATTTTTTTAGCAGCATATTGCCCTTTAATACTGCGTAGGAAGGATTTTTTTTTTTCTGTCATTTGTTGCATACTTAAGAAAGAAGGAATGATTGAAAGTGGGTAGCTCTTGACAATTTTCAGGTAGGCTTATTCTTTCATAAGCTACGCATCCAACATTCTTATATAAACCTAGGATGCTTTCTGTTGTCAGGGCATCCCCAAAAATAAAGACAACAATGACTTCATTTTCTCCTGTCAGTTATCCTACTTACAAGAGAGGATAAAAATTAAACTTACTACCTTACAAACCCACCACACAAGATGTATGGGAGGATGAACTTGTTGACAAGCTACATTCTGGAGGCTTAGCAAAGATCAGACATGTATTTAAATGTGCAATGCGTGTGGATTTCTATAAAACTGCATATATATCAGAAGTCCTTATTTAAGTTTTAGAAAGAAATAGTTATACAAAGTTGAAGGTCTCAATCTTAGCTAAACACACAAGGTGAGGCTTGTATTTCAGAGCCGCTGAGAACCTGTGAAAATCAGGACACCTTGAGAGGGTGTAGGTCTGCTGCTCTCTGCAATACTAGCCTACATTCACGGTATGCACCATATAATCAGGCCATCAGCTCATTCTACTGCTGATGGAGAAGAGTCTGCTGGAAATTATTCCCTTATGTGTAGGATACTCATCCAAGGAGTGGGAGAATGCATTTAATTCTTTCCTTAGACTGAGTATCCAGCTCCCATATTTTATTTTGTTTGCAGATGCTCTAGCCGTGAAAGTTTATGGAAGATGCTCTTCTCCTGCTTTAGTTAATACACTTTCCTTTGAGGGTATAAGACTGATCAGGCTAGTGACAGAAAATGAAAGATACCTTATGACTATATTGTCTCTTAAAGACCTACATATTAGTCTTAATTAGTATTTTAAAATGTTACATTTTTACTCAGTGTTTCCGAGGGAGCTTTAGATTCCCTTGAGCTACACAGTGTATACGACAAGTCATGGCCCATACATATGTAGAAACATGAAGCATATATATAGTACAACATAATCGATTTTTTTGTATTGGAAGTTGTTTTCTAATGGTTTATTTCTTGTTGTGCCTGCTGGTGCCACTTACAGAATTCTTTGCACTGTTTGATGTGCTGCATGGTACATTTGTAAGTATTAAAGCACACAATACATTTCAGATCAAGACAAAAACTTGGAAATATCCTTTCTGGAGCCTAGGCTAGGATCTAAGTGATGAACTGAAATCTTTATCTCCATGTGAAACCACCTTTAAAAACCTTGTCTGGAATTTTATTTGGCTTGCGTGACTGTAACTGAAAAGGATTTTCAAAGCAACGTAGTGGAAGTGCAGCATCCATTCTGCTTAAACTAAAGGTGACTATCTTCAACAAAGTAGACTAGTTCAACATAAGTCATTATGTAAGGTTGACTTTTACAGAACCGATTTCAGTATTTTTCTACATACTTGCCAAGAAGACTGCATTAATCTTGATATGCACATCTTCATAAACACATACGTGTATATATATGACAATACTTAAAAATCTCACAAAGATGATATGAAGTAGAAAACTGTCAGGCAGGAAACTAAAAGACATATTCCAGTTTTGAATTGCATCCAATGACTATTTCATCCACATATAAATATATACCCGTTTCCAGATTGTAATCTTTCTTATTAGCATGCTGTTATTTTATATTCTAATCCATTATAAAAATTGGCTCAGTCTGTACAATGTTTTCGATGCATTTTAGTTTCACATTTGTAATACACATGTAAGTGTATTAGTGTGATAGTAAGGCTTTTCAAGCTGGCTCTGCCTGTGGAGATCATTTATGGCGTACATCCCCACTACACCAGTCCCCAGTAATGAAAACCTTTGGTTCTGATTTGCTATTTATATTTTCTGTCAATAAAACTCATTCTTCCATCTTGGGAAATACTTATATTTAAAATGTCTTCATTTATTCAGAAGATCTACCAAGCAACGCTCTTTATTTATCTTCATATTATCCCCACTGTCCAATCTCCGTTCCACCTTATCTCACTCAAGAACAATTAATCAATATTTCAAGCAGGTTTTATTCAGAGAGAGCTATCCATTGGAAAGCTCTAGTTTGTAAATTCTGCAAGCACCCACTGATTTCTGCAAGTATCTCCTGATTAGGAAAGATCCCAGTTCTGTTGTACCCCATAAGGGCATATAAAATGACTCTGCTAGCAGCTCAAATCAGTTTTAATGATTCCAAAGATGTAGTTTTCTCCTGTATGGTCTATACTACCATAAATCACAGGAATCAAATCCCCTTTCTCATTTACCCCACTAAAGTTCATAAATTGGAGTAGCCTGAAATGAGAATTTGGCCTGGCTTTTAAAGATGATTGAAAACAGGGAAAAAATCCAATTAATCTAGGCTCTAATGTAAGCTTTATGAATATATAGAGAACTTTAGAAGAAATAACAATCTTACACAGCTCATACTCAATCTCAAAATATTTTGGTAGTTCCAGCTTTTGTTGGACGTGTATCTACTTGCATTTCAGATGTAAGGGCTCAGATAAATAAGAGTTTATTGTTTGAATGCAGCATGAAAAACATGAAGTTGTTTGAAGGCGTATCTTTTAAAAATTAATAGAAATGTTATGTTTCTAGAAAATGTATTGGTGGGTTAACCTTGGCTGAGCGCCAGGTGCCCACCAAGCCACTCTATCACCCCCTGCTTTTCTTCCCCTCTCCCTCCTCAGCAGACCAAAAAGAAAGGGGAGGAAAATAAGATGAGAAACAAAAAGCAGTTTAATAATAGAAGCAAAAGCCAAGAAAATCCGCATGCGGAAGCAAAGGAAAACAAGGTTTTAGTCTCTACTTCCCATCAGCAGGTGATATCTGGCCCCTTCCTGGGAAGCAGGGCTCCAAGACGCGCAGCGGTTGCTCTGGAGGACAACAGAACGCCCCCCTCCCCTCCTCCTCCTAAACTTAAACTACCTGCATAAAGCCTATTAGTTAAATCTCTGCATGCTCATTGCAGTAGTCTTGACCCCCATCTAGTTCCCATTCTTTGCCCTTTCCTAATTCTGCCTTTCCCTACTCTTTACAGCTGCTGGACTTCTGCCCCAGCTTTTGTGTACTCTACTTCAGCTTTCTCAAAGCAAGTAGACTTGGGGTGGGCAAGAAGTTGAGAGAGGACAGAGCCAGGGCAGCTGGCCCCAGCTGACCAAAGGATATCCCACACTATCTGACATTGTGCTCAGCAGTAAAAGCTGGGGAAAAGAAGGAGGAAGGGAAGGACATTCATGGTTATGGCATTTGCCTTTCCAGGCAGCCGTTAGGTGTGCTGAGGCCCCAGCACCCAGGAAGCAGCTGGACATCTGCCTGCTGATGGCAAGTTGTGAATGGATTCCTTATTTTGCTTCACTGGCATACACAGCCTCTGCTTTTATTAAACTATCATTGTCTCAACCCCCAAGTCTTTTTGCCTTCCTTAAATTTTTTGTTCTTCCCATCACTGGGGATAGAGGACTGAGCAAAAGGAGGTGTGGGAGTTGAGCTGTTGGCCAGGGTCAACCCACCGCATGGTCTGTTGTTTTTCCAGTCTCGATTTGTGTCACCTGTTGACACACTTTTAAGAGTAACTCATATAGAAAGAGAAGATAAAAGTCCCAGTCTCATCTTTTCTGTCCAAAAAATCCCCAGACTGTAATTATAATTTTTCGTCATGAATGTCTATTTGAACACAGCTAAATCAATTTTCTGACTTAAGAAACATTGTTTGTTACCATCTTCCTTGATAACTGTGAATACCTGTGATATCCTGCCTGTCCCTCAGGTCCATAAGAAGAACATGATATTTGACTCTCTGCAGTGCTTCACAGATAAGCTATACCAAAAACCTGAAAATTGTTTTTCTGTAAGAGTAACAGAACATAACCCTTTTTATCCATTACAAGATCCATCCAAGTTATTATTACACTTCAGCCACCATCACATCCTTTTTCCAGACAAATTCTGCCTTGACTCAGTTGTATCCATGCTGATGCAAGGACTATTTTCCAAGAAAATTGAGTGGCTGCTGTTTTAAACACCTATAGTCTAATCTATCCAAAACACATAATTAGGTTATCAGAGCTATAATAGACGTGCATTTAGACCTTCATTCAGCAAAGTACATGTAGTTAGAAAGGTATTTAAGCATATGCTTAAAAAGACAGTAAGAGAGCATTTAATAAACTGCTGAAGCATAAACAGGACCTAACAGGAGAATATTTCCATGACATTTCTTTAGTTACCTTTAATGCACACTTTCATAAAGAAAGAAATAGGCATCATTATCAGTTATTGTGATTTTCTGGGAAGATTGCAAGATGTAAAAAAAGTCTTGCGTCTTTTTCATGGTTCATTGTGCTATGGAAGCACAAAATACAACTCTAGACCCATTTGGTTATGTGTGGTTATGTGCGGTGAGATAGAGCAAGCAGCATATTCAGCATGATGAACACATAAGAGTGTGGCAGATAACTGTCAGGGAAACTGGTTTACATACAATTACTAGAGCTGGTTGAACACTGCAAAACAATGTCTATGAATATTTACTTAATACTGAATTGCTCTCTGCTTCAACCACAGTCCTTCTTAAGGCCTATTCATGCACATTTGTGCCAGGAAACTTTAATTCTTGTAATTCCTGATGAAAGGCTGTCCAGTATGTCAGGTCTTACCTTCATAGGTGACCAAAAGCATCTGTGTAAACGTCTTCTCTTTATTACAAAATACTGTTATCTGTATAGTCAGCAACCATAGTCTAACAAGCATCTAGGAGAAGATGCAGGAAAGAGCCCATGATCTTCAATGTTTAAATAGCATTTCTAGAGAAGAACATATGTCACACGTCTAGGTTCCTGATAACAGATGATCTGAACATCCACCTACTTACAGTTTGATGATACTTCCAGACATGTAGAAGAACCGTGAAACAGCTTACTATGGAAATAATAACTTATACCTTAAATATGTCCTCCTTTCGTGTAAGTGTAAATTGCTACATGAGCTGAAACTAGTAAGTACGTTCTCGAAGAAGGGCAAAAAAAGTGCTCAATTCATTGAATATTCACTATGAATCTGAAAGATATTAGTCTAACTCCTTTTCAGCAGCCACCACTTGGTCTTGTCTACTGCAAACCATTATGGAGACACAACTCTAACAATAATGGAAGAAGCAAGCTCACATATAGTGTGAAACATGTAGTCTACACGGGGTATCCTTCCTGATTACAGTGAATTTCCATTGCTGTTAAATACAAGTCATGCCAAGTAAGACAGAAGATACTCAGCACTTTCCTGAATCAAAGGAATAGAAAAGGAAAAGAAATGGTTTACCTGTAAACATCCTACTTAATTTGATGTTCTTACATTATCTTTGCTTTGCTTTAGATATTTGAATGAGTTAAGATTTGAAAAATCATTTAGAATTAGCAGGAATTGCATCTGTGCCTGGAGAGAAGAATAGGCCCCTGCTGTTTATAAGTAATTCATTACCAATCCACACAATATTGTGGGCAGATCTTTCATTGCATTAGGTGCTGGTGAGAGTCTGTGCCACCATTTCTCACAGTATTTACATGTTTTTCTTCAGTTGACAATTTTATGGTGTGCTTAGGTGTGCAACACGTACTTGTGGAAGGACATTTCAGGCTCAGAAGGACATTTTCTGCTGTCCCATCTGTATTCTTTGAACTAGAGTATAGAGGACTTTCACTCCCTATTTCTCCTCTGCTTTCTATGTCGGGGTGTTCACACTTCTGAGATGGGCCCTCAGGATCTCCATATAATACATGGAGTGATTTAAATGTAAAAAAAAAGAAAAAAGAAAGAAAGAAAGAAAAAATATTTCTACAAGCCAGGAAATCACAGGACGAGTTCCCTAGCACTAAATGTCAACAACAAAGGAAAGTGCTTTGCCTCACTTTCTCAACCACTGAAGTACCTTCTGCCAGGTAGTACTCATGGTCGTATGTTTCTACTGGAGCTCAAAATGTAAGCTCTGCCTATATACAGACAGCGATACTGCTGCTTCCTATATGCTCGAGTAGTTCAGAATATTACCAGATTGAGATAAACCTTTACACTTACTGGGATGTGTCACTTCCATTGAAACTCTTCCACTTGATAAAAAATATTTAAATATTCATTGAGCCAAGGAGAATGTGGAAATGACTGTGTAGCCAATGAAGCAGTATGCTTTGTTGGAAGACTGTCATTCTGTTCCCTGCATCAGTGAGTATCTAAGTATAGCATAATCCCTGTGCTGGTTGCCGATTGTTTTTTTCACAGCTGAATTTTTATTACTATTAAACAACTTCCTTTTTCTCATTTAGAGCCCAAATGGACCATCCCAGGCCTTTTCCATTGATTCCCGATAAGTATAAAACTCATCAGGATTGCTTGCACTACTCAAGCTTCCAGAATAAGAAACACAGAGCAAGCTATTTTTAAGACAAACCCAAATTTTATCAGTTATTTTTACAGAATAATTATCCAGATGTCCTGAAGCCCACAACCCTAGACTAAATATTTGATGCTCAACATTCAAAGGTTCATTCTGAGTCACAAATCAGATATTTATAGTTAAGGTACATCCATTTTCTCAACTGTGTCTGCTAGCACGGGTCACATTCAGCTACCACAGATCCCACATTCTGAGAGACTAAGTACTTATGGAGACAAAACGTTCACATTTTAATCTCAGCTGAGCTAGCAATTAAAAATAATTCAACAGCATTTACACAATTTTCCCTTAATACAAACAGGCATTTTATTTAAGAAATCGTTTTGTGTGAGGAGAAATGAGGAAAAGACAGGAATTGGGCCATATGTTTTCACATACTGTATAAGAAACAGAAATATTAACAATATTTAGGAGGATGTTACCTGCCTGTAGTTAACACAGTGGCTGAGACAAGAAAGTAAGCTGTGCTTTCTGAATCTAGTGACTCTTTAACTTCATAGCAAATAGTTTCTTCCTTAAAAGCCTTATTAGAAAGTCTCAAGGGTGTTAGATGCGGCTTTTCCCAGCATCTTTTAACATCACAGCTGGTAACGGCAAAGAGGTCTAGCATTGGAAAATAGAGGTCTAATCTTTGATACCAGTACTTAATGCATAGGAGAACACCAGATAATCAGATGGCCTCCAAAGAGCAAGGGTTATTTCCACAGGCTTGCAACTCGTATGGCTAGTGAACTTGCTCACGATCACAGTTTCTGGATGACGTTTAGCAAAAAGTATAAATGCACCCAACAATAGCGGTGCCATCCTTTCCACAGTGAAATCAAAAATTAAAAGTGAAAGTGGAATGAGCCATACTTGACCAGTGTTTTGATGTTAAAATAGTTCCATCTCAGGGGCAGTTCTGCCTAGTTAAGGCAAAAAGTATGTAAAATTATGTTTTCTATCTTTTAATTTTCTGTCATATATTTTAATTTTGGGTTTAGACATTTTCCTTATCTCTATTATATTTTTCTTTCTCAAAGCTTTTCATATGTCTACAAAATAAAATACTTGTGTTTGGGTTTTTTTATACAGTCATCAAGAAACTCCTGAAAGAAGCAGAAACTTGTGTAGACATACTATAAAAGGGAAAAGGTCCTGGCAATTCAGCACCTTCAAAATCTACTGTTTGTCCCGTGTGAAGAAACTCACGATTGTTTGACTTCCTGGGAGAGATTTTGGGGACTGATGCAGCATTCTGGGATCCAGACCCAAGAGAATTATCGTTGGCCAAGATGAGGTTTGAAGACATTCTCTGCAAAATATTCCAAAGGGGATTAATGTTGGCTGAGAAATCTGGAGACACTCTCTACAAAAGACTTATCCAACATGACTTAAGGTTTCAAATGCTAACATTGAAATGAATTACTAGTGAAGCATGAAATTTCAATTATTTGGGTCGTTGAAGATTTTTTGTGACAGCTAAGTCATTCAAGAGCAGTGATTTCACAAAGCCACTGATGATGAATGTAAAACAATATTCCTGCTGAGGAAATACAAAAGACCTCTGATAGGAAGATGTTTTTAATTCAACCGTGTGTATGACTGATGTTATTGCTTCACAGATGCACATTTTCTGAAACAAATTGCTGGTAGAATATCAACACGCAAATTAAACTGCTTCTCTGTTTCTGAAGAATAAACATGATATGAAGTAGTACCGAAGTAGGCAGCCTTCAGGATCTTTAATTGCTCTGAGTGTTGTAAGCAGTAGATACAGAACAGAGAAAAATAGAATATACAATGTCTAGTCCACTTGCAGCAGTCTCTCCCACAAGATACCATTAAAGCCAAAATTCAGGCTTTAAGAAAAAAATCAAAGGTTTCTATATCTGGTAATAAAAATGTTAGAAGAAGAAGGGGGGAGGGCTAGAGGGTGAAATATCACTCCAACGGAGTTCAAGGGAACATATGGAAGTGTTTAATTCCCACTAAAATCCAAGCTCTGGGTTTATATATGTTTTATACGGATAGACATTAAAACTATGAAAACCCTTACAAAAAAATGGAAATTACACACCCGTTAAATTGAATGACATTTTAGCATGGTGTACAATGTGTGAGTAATCTACAGCATAAGGCCACTTCAAGCATGCATGAAAAAAGAATGAGGCTGAATCAGAATTGTCACCTCTGAAACACTAGGAAAACCAACTTGGCTGAAATAATTTCCATTTTCTTTCTCTTTTTTTTGATATCTTATCAGCTCTATTCACAATTAATAATTTAAGTTGATCCAGAGGGTAGTTTCATCTATTTCTAGGTCTGTAGATAAGATTTTCAAAGATTCATAGATAGGAAAAAGTTTCCTACAATTAGGCAGAAAAAATTGCGCTTGGATTGGCTAAACTGCTCATACCTGTGAGCAGTAAACTCCTCACATCTAAATTTTGAAGTATAAATACATATCCATAATTACATTTTTAGTAACTCATTAACATGCAGATATGAAATTTGGAAGCCATTGTGAAGGGAGGGGTAGAAGGAGAGGGTAGGCTGGAAACAGTCATATCTTATATAGTCTGGGAAATGTAGCTGGATGACTGGCTGAGGTTGGACAGGAGGGCTTCCTCTTTTTTTAACTCCAACAAAAAGCTCTATTTGATAGCTCTGCTTTACCTTTTTTTTTTTTTTTGAAGAATCAGCAGCTAAGTCCCAGATTTTGTAATTATTCTGATCTTTTGTTGAATGATATAACTCTTGATGTTATCAACCCCAAAGAATTGCAGTTATGAATGCAGAAAGAATGCACATAAGTTTTGTATTCTGTGGAGAGCAAAAATTAATAAGAAATCATCCCAGCAGAGGAAAAAGTTAAAAGCTGTTAAAAGTTCATCCCAGGAATCAAGACTAAGGGAAAATATTTGTCCCTTTGAAATATGAAGAGCAGGTACCATTACCTGCTTTGGGCTTTTTTGCAGTGAAGTTAGCATCAATGAATTGGAATCCAACAGGCTGAAGCTCTCCACCTTGATTGACAAATTTAGTATAAAAATAGGAATACTTTCCTTTTCTCTTCCCCAAAATTATTCTTTGTTTTAGAGAGGCAAGCCTTGTGATTAGAATTTTCCAGACATTTTCTATGATCACAAAAAGAAGGCAAATTCACGCTAATTTTCAGGTTGCTCAAGGTACGTGTCATTTTTAGGTCTGTATCAGGAGTTGTGACCTCCATCCTTCATTTGTAGCCCTTGTGAATATAAGAAAACTCAACCATTGACCCACTTAAAAGGTTAGAGCTTATATGAGAATCGTCAATGACATTTTCAAGAGGTCTAAAGAAGAGATGCTCGGTACTAGTGACCTAGAAATATGCATTTATACAGTAACACAATTAAGTATACAATAATGTTTACGTACAGTAAGTACATTCCACTGCAGCTAATGTAACTATGTGACAAATAAAATACACACTTAAATTCTTTGTTGGATTGTAAAGTTCAGCTGAAGATTATGAGTTTCAGTATCTTACAGAGACCCCATGGCACAACTGTTTCAATAGCTTCATGGTAATTAGAAATGTCACGCGTTTCCGTGAAAAACACACTCTCTGTAGGCAAGTCTGTGTAGCTTTGCCCTCGGTATAAGAAGTATTGTGTTTGCATATACCCATTGCACTTTGAGAGAGAAAAATCACATTCTTATGACCCTGAAAAAGGCAAATAAAAAGCGATGTAAAAGTTTAGTCAGGATCACTTCCAGTTATAGAGATTATCCCTTTTCAACACTTTCAAATGAATTGGAAACATGTTTTAAATCATCCTGTCATCCGTGTGGTGTTAACACAGGTTTAGCTACCTAGGGTGCCTTTTTTATTAATGCTTTCATATTACCCTTTGATTTGAGGAGTAACACAAATATTTCCTCATTATTCACTGTTCTTTCCATTCCTTAGATGTTGGAAAGTTTATTCCTGTCTTAAGTATCTTTGAAGGAAGTTTCTCTTCAACATCAGAAGTGAAGCAGCCTAGAAGCACAAGCAAGCTTTGGCAAACAAAGGAAATTTTCCTTTTTACTACCTATTTGATGAGCGGTTCCTGCAACGTCTTTGTGTTTCACTTTTTTTGGTCCTACTGTTCGAACATTATTCCTCTGGTTAAAAATAACTTGTACTATCATTAAAACACAAAACTAAGCAAGTCCTGTCACCAGCTCAGGGAAGTGTGCTCACTGCTCTTGAGCAAAGACTTGGAGGAAGATCTTGAAACTATAGAACAGTTGAGCCTGACGAAGAAAAAAACAGACCACTGGAGCCTTGGCTTTACACATATGACTTGTGAGGTTTTGGTGGATTAGGTTACTGCTCCCAGTTTAATTGCTGCTACAATTAGGGGGCTTAGATTTTCTGAAACAGCACATATCACAAAGCCAATGAGGCTCACCCAATAATTTCTGCATGAGGCATGAAATATCAGGCCTTGAGTGAAGTAAACCATTTTACTGCAACAGTGAGGATATATAGACCTCACTCCACTCCAAACTTAGATTGTTTAGACTTAGCCCTCTAGAGGTGCCATTTCTTGGTATGTTAGAAAACCCTGAATTATTTGACAATTCTTTCTGATCACTTTGACTTTTATTTCAGATAAATAGAAAAGAACTTCTTAACACTTACCAGAACTCAGAACTTTCTGTAAAACACACGTGCACACCAAAATTGATGCTACATTTTAGTCACAGATACAGCAGGTCACGATGGAATCACAGAAGAGGGACTCAAAAAAGCAGTTTAGCATATGCCTCAAAGGTTTGAAAGAAGTATTGAATCAATAAACAAGGGACATAACGTCTCAAGGTGTGTTTATCTCTACCATGATAAATTGTACTGTGGTCTGGCAAGATTTATGAAAACTGAATCCGCAAGCCGTTCAAATGTAAATACAACCTCACACACTTGCAGAATGTTACATTTGGATTACACAAATGACCATGAAATTAAAGAGGTTTGAAAAGTGAATTCATTAAGTGAGAATGATGTTCCCAAATAATTCTTGGCTATATTTGCCCTGTACTGGTCATCACTGCCCAGTTTTGATTCAGTGGTAGATTGTATCTTGATGCAGTGTTATCCTGTTCAACTCAAATCTTGGTTATGATGTTTGGCTTCTTTGCTTTGTTACAGACAAGCACTCTCTTATGTCATATACCCTTCAGAAAGAAACACTTTGTTCAATTTTAAACATTGGAGAAAAGAGTAACTCTTCAATTACACTGCTGTGGATGGATATCCTAGGTCAGTTTGTGTTGTGTTTTGCTTTGCTCCCCATAGAATCATAGAATGTCAGGGGTCAGAAGGGACCTCTGGAGATCATCAAGTCCAACCCCCCTGCCAAGCAGGACCAGAGAATCTAGGGAAGGTTACACAGGAATGCATCCAGACGGGTCTTGAAAGTCTCCAGAGGAGACTCCACAACCTCTCTGGGGAGCCCATTCCAGTGCTCTGGAACCCTCACAGTCAAGAAGTTCCTCCTCATGCTGAGGTGGAACTTCCTGTGCTCTAGCTTGTATCCATTGCCCCTTGTCCTATCACAGGGCACAAGTGAAAAGAGGTTGCCCCTTTCTTCTTGACACCCAGCCCTCATCTATTTATACACATTAATTAGATGCCCTCTCAGTTGTCTCTTCTCCAGACTAAAAAGCCCCAGGTCTCTCAACCTTTCCTCACCAGGCAGGTGTTCCAGTCCCCTCACCATGCTCACAGCCCTCTGTTGGACTCTCTCCAGTAGATCTCTGTCCCTCTTGAACTGGGGAGCCCAGAACTGANATCACCTCCTAACCTGTACTGGTGCATCATATTACTCCTTCCCAGGTGCAGGACTCTGCACTTATTCTTGTTGAACCTCATGAGGTTCCTCTTTGTCCAGCTCTCCAGTCTGTCCAAATCCTGCTGAATGGCCACACAGCCTTCAGGTGTATCAGCCATGTACATAGCCATCCATGACAACATTCCAGCCATGGGAGCCGTCTCACCATGTTTCAGTGATCGCAACTATGTCATAGTCATGCAAGCTAAGGCAGATCTCCAACTCCTCCTGCTTATTTCCCATACTCCGTGCATTGGTATATGAGCGTTTCAGAGAGGGAGTTAAGCCACCAGTTTTCACTCTTGCTATCTGACCATTCCTGGTCATTTCCGTGGTTACTAAATTATTAGTGAGCCCTGTGTTATCATTGTCCTATGTATCACCCTTATCCACCTTGAGTAGGATAGTAGTCTGAAGGCTGTCCTTAGGCCTCTAGTCAGCTGTGCTTCATTTGGAAAAAGCTCCATCTCCCTTTTATACACATCACTGCAGTGGAACGAGCCCTCAAAATAACCTAGACGAGCCTCACTTTTAGGATTTATATCAACACAACCAATATCAGGCTGATTTTTGGGATTTATTTGTATTTATCAAAGTACCTTGTTAATTTAACGTACCATTTAGAGTTTTAAGCATTGGCTAGTTTCTGCATATATTCATAATGAAACTAAGATTGCTCAAAAATGCTAACAGGTCTAAGGGCAAAATTTAATTTTTCCCTGGAGGTGTTCAAAGCCAGGTTGGATGGGGCCTTGAGCAACCTGGTCTAGTGGGAGGTGTTCCTGCAATGAAACAGGATGATCTTTGGGGTCCCATCCAACCCAACCCAAATTCAGTGATTCTATGGTCTGCAAGGGATGAAGGAGCTTCTGTATCAATTTCAAATAGAGGATAATTCTTTGCATTTGAACGGTACTCTTGGCTACCCGGTGCATCATCACCTATGGTTTGGTATGCCTCTTCCATAGGTAATATATAGCACATAGGCCAAGGAGTAATTACTTTGTGTCCTCTCCAGAAATACAGCAACTCAGTTTATAGTGTTTTTTTCATACCTATTACCTTGCTGTTTAATGTGCGCTACATGGATTTTGTGTTATTCTTCTCTCTAAAAATGTTGTGAGGCAACAGATAATACTTCATGGAAATGTACCATTGATCCTGCTGTCTTCTTCAAGCAAACCCATAATCTTCCAAAACAGGACATCTAGCTTCTCACTTCACAGCAGGTGAGTATGTATAGCAATCACAAATTTTATAAGCACAATTCTTTGCTGTTAATCCTTATGGATTCTATAAACTACCCTTCAACTTTTCAGTTACTATGTCCAGAAGCAGACGGAGTTTCTGCGAGGGTTGATTCTGACGTACCTTCCTCCCAAATACAAAATAGGTATTGTTATTGAATATTTTAGCTTTCTGTTTTTTATTACTGACATTTTTCTATTTCCGTTCAGTGATGTATTATAGTAGCATTATGCTATACTAGTACTACTGTAAAAATTCTTTACTCTTACCAGTTTATCGAAAATCTATCCTTGAGATTTTTTCGTTCCTTCATCCATTTTCTATAATTGAGTTCTTTTCTATTATATTCAATGCTATAATTTTCCTTTTTCTCTTGGTTTGTTATGAATTTTCTTCCATTTCTACTCTTAACCAATATATAGTTTAAAAAATACGAGCGTTGTCAACTTTTCCCTTTTGTATTGTAAAATGGTCTTAATGTGATTCCAAAAAGTAATTTACATTTTCCTCTTCAGTACTTTTTCTCTATATTATTTGGCTCGTAGTTCTTTTCCATAATGAAATAATACCTAATATAACTTTTTCCTATGCCTTCAGCTGCCTTTTTTGACTGATATGTAATCTATAGTTTTTATAAATTCTAGCAGTATTCAACTATTGGCAAACTTTCTAGTAAGTGTCTCAGATCGAAGTCTCCTATGATAACATAGGTGTTTTGTTTTTTTATGTACCTAACAAGTACGTCCTTAGGGAGCCAATAATTTTTCAGCCTCACTCAGAAAGAGGTCTTTTTCATAAAATGTCACCTGACTTGGTTTTCATCCAGTTATTGACCATTACCACTGATTCTAGTCATATGAATCACACCATCAGGCTTTGCTGATGTCAGATTTATCAAATATGTACCCATAAATGAGTAACTTCTCAGGCTGTGGATTTCTGTCACCCCAAGAATTCCACTGATGAATTATGGTTCCAGTTAATATACTCTCTCTGTACTGAAATTTTGAACTAAATCTTTCATCTTTCATTTTTGCATTTCATTTCAGTGCCTTCTATCTCAATAAAGCACTTCAATATTAAACCATAGCTGGCTAACGAAGACTCTGGGCAGTAATACTGTGCCTCTCCTTTTTGATACAGTTTAAATAATGTTTTGCAGACTTCCCATGTAATAATGGGCTTCTCACTGGGCATGCCCAGTTCCCTGAGCCCAGGACTCCCCTTTCTCTCTGTTGCCCTGAAGTCATACGTCATTTCAAGACTGTTAGTTATATTATTTTTTTTTATATATGCTGCCTACACAACTCAGTATTAGAAGTGTAAAAAGCTTCAGACACTGTGCTAAAGGGATATAAGTAGACTCTTAAAAGCATATTTTCTTCAGTCCATTTTGTCCAAAGGTACACTTCCTTGCTTTTATATTTGCTTTGAAGCCTAATGATTAGCCCTTTCATGCTGCAGCCTATACATTCACCTTCACAGGCCAAATCAGTCTATCAGCAGCCTGTTTTTAGCTTTCTGCATTGATCCAACCAAATAGACACTTGCTTAGCAGTTGCACTCTATCCTGTAAAGTTTATAAAATCAGAATGACAGTTTCCAACCAGCGCAGCAGAGAATTCAATGACCCAATGAAATCATCCCAGGCAGACACTCATTTGATAAACTGTTGACTATGACCATAAGTGGGTACGATGACCATTTTTTTATGTACCTTTTATGTACCTATGAAATTAAACATAAAGCCTCCTATAATGACACAGTGGTCCTTTTCTTTAATCTACCCATTTATATATGGTATAATAATTACCAATGTACTCATAAAACAATTAAGCCAAGTATAAATTGGATAAGGTTGGCAGATTTTCCACAGGATGGTGGGAGAACCTTTACTGATTGCCTGCTTGCTCAATGCGGAGTTCTATCACCTGTTTTTGCGAAGTAATATTACATGAGATTTGTTCATGCTCAGGGCATGGAGAATACTCCTGATGCAATATCACCATTTAAAACGTCAGCTGTGAATGTCTTTGGTGATGACCATGACTCACGGGGAAAAGTGGGTCTAGATTACTGAAGTCACCAACTTTTTTTTTTTTTCTTCTTACCAGAATTCCCTAATCAATGTCTGCTCCAAATAAAGAGTGCTGCCTCTTAATCATTCTTTGCAGATTATAGAAACAGTTTGTGGAAGAAAATAAAAGCCTCCAAAGCTGTAAAGCAAGAGACCTTACTGAATAGGTATTAAGATATAAACAATATGTACATTAGAGCCTGATATTGCAGTAACACGGAGCAGAATAGAAAAATGGTCTCAAAGAGTACAGACCGCTGCTAGCCATCTTTGCCAGAGGAGATACATACATCTTATGATACCTGCAAAAAGTAACGTGTATTTGCAATAACCCGTCATAAAGGAATCACAAAACACACAAACAGAAATCACTGTTCTTCTTCCTGCCTAGCACAGCACCAGTGGTCAAAGTTTAACAAGTCAGGCCTTCATCCAGCAAGATCCTTTCCAATTTTGATTAAACATGCTTATTGTTTAAGTGATGTCCTCCCACATATATAGTCAGAGATGCATGACGGTGTGACCTTAATTGAATTTCTGTGGCTAAAAAGAAATTTTGTACAACGGTGAAAAAGGGTTTGCTTTTTCACATCACATCTGACAACTGCTCTAATTTGGAGAGGAAAAAAGGTGAACTAGAACAAGCTCTTCTAATCAGTAAATGTCAGTCAGGTTGTCAGAGATGACAGGATTCCACAGTTCCTCATAATATAGAGAATTGTCCATCTTCATCAATTTTCTACTGTCCCATTCATTCCTAAAGGAATTGTACTTAATCTGCCAAGATCAGAGAATTATAAAATACACCTAGAGAAGAAATCAGAGAAGCTTACTACAAGTACCCATCGTCAATAAAGAACCACAGTCTCTTCATTTGCTCTCTCTTAAACAAAGCCACACACAAATAACCACCAAATTCCCAATCCTTCTAGACAGCTGGGTTGTAATAACTGAAATTCACATCCAATCAATGCAAATATTATTAGTCCATGTGTTCCTTTTGTCTGTTCTGGATGTCTGGACTGTTGAGTTAGGGAACAGAAAAACAATGTACTTGGATTTGCTTTCAAGGATCATGGATTACCAAGCGACAGAGTCATTAAAACAGTTCCCAAGGAGAAAAAAATACACTTGACATTAACATTAATCTTGGAAAAAAACCCGTCAAATTAATTTGGCCACAGGCACTGACTACATGTATTTATTAAAATCATTAGGACTACTTCTTGGCCTGTTTAAACATCAGCCAGATAGGAAAGAAGACAAGAGAAGAAAACGTACGTTTGAATGATGGAATGCAGAAGACACACGGAATCTGTCAGAGAGGGAATTTACTATGGAGCAGTAATCCTATCCATATGTGGGCCAATCAGAAAGGGAAGGAAATGAACAGCAATTTATGTAGACATTTTATAGAACTGAAGGCAAAAACCATTCTACTGGGTATGAAGGAAGAAATTACAGGAGAGGTTTGTATCAGACCGTTCCTGGTCCAGACTTACAGGGTTATTTTTATACAAGAGCCCAGCAACACGCACAGGTTCAATAAATGATTTCAGATCTCAAATCTTTCATTTGCCCACCTGTTTTGTTTGATCATATGAAGCTCTATACAATTTCTTTATTGGCCTTGCTGGCGAATTTACCACAGTCCCTTACTTAAGAGCACTACTCTAACAGTGTGTTTAGTGTCACAAAAACAGCCTATCCTTACATTAATCCTTATGGGATCCTAATGGTACAGCCATCATAAGGAAATAAAAACAACTGCTATTTACAATTAAAATGAAAGACATAGACAATCACTAAAAATAATGTTTTTTAAATGGTATCTCTTTCTTTCAGTAAACTTAACAGCCATAAGATCATGCTGGGGATAATCCAAGGTTGAATAAAAAGATAAGAATGAAGTATTGCATATGGCCAGATAGTAAAAATGCCTGCGGAAACAAATTATCCACCAATAATCCAATTACTTGTTGCTTGCAGAACTTCAATCTGTTAATTATCTCCATTCATTCTGAGTCACTTCTCCATTACTAAGATTTCCATTCAGGTTTCTGAA
>VZZY01016063.1:0-43741 GCA_013400335.1 Eurystomus gularis
AACACATTCTATGATTCTATTAACTTTTTCTGTAAGCAAACCTAATGCTTAGTTCCATCTCTGTTTTATATAATGAGGATGTATTTTACTGCTATTCAGAGAGCTTTTTTTCTTTGTGCTTCTATACCTCTACCAATGAGGTAGCTCTCTGACAACAGGTTAGTTAACAAAAAGTGAGTCTTCCTCGCTAAACTACTCATGACATACTCATCAGCCTCCCCTAGAGCAATCACAGGTATTTCTTAATCACAGAAAGCGCTTAAAGGACCAAGGCCCCAAGTGTGACAGGGGCACGTGAGAAAGGAGAAGCACAGAAAATTTCACGAAGTCAGTAGAGAGTGGTCCTTAAACAGCCAAGCAGCACAAATTACCGACCACACAGCACATTAATCCCCATCATCTGCTACACTCTTTAGTTTCACGTGCAAAGATTTTTCAGTAATGCAGTTTCACCTCCCAAGCTGGTTTTCTCCATTTCTTTCCCTCTCTGACTCTAGCTCATCTCCTCACCTCATCGCTAATTGGTTTTCATGCCCAAAACACAGCTTATTCTCCTCATCTCAGCCCAGTACTTGTTATCTCCACATGACTTTCTCCGAGTAGTTGAGGCAACTACTTCTCATCTATCCACTTCCCACTTTTCAGCAGCTTCTTCTCCATTTGACCCCACTATAAAGTGCTTTCAGGCGGCTGTGCCTGAGTCTCGTCACAGTCCCTATTCCCCAAACTGTGACTCCAGGTTTTCTGTGCCACTGTAATACAGTACCGCTGTTCTGAAATGCATGGGCCCGACCCACCAGAGAGTGGTCTTACAGAGCGTGTCTCCCAGTGCCAGGAAAGCACCCCATCACTGACCGCCTTATCTCGAGTTTGTTCTACCCCCGCTAGAAGGAGGAGCACTACGCAGACACCTTCAGCTGTGTTTCTCAGTTACGATCCTGAGTGGAGGTTTTTTACTTTCATCTGCGGCACTTTTTTGTTATTCCTGGATTTATGACGATTAAATCATCCCACGCAAAGCATCAGAAACTTGACCCAAAAGCTCAATTATCCAGCTCATTTTAAACACGCTCTCACTGTTACTTCCTATTTGTACCTCTGTCAACAAAAAATTGACGTTACTTTGAAACTAGGCATGATATCAATCCATCCAAACAGAGCCGCAGCCAGAGGCATCCCTGGTGAGATGGTGTTCTACTACGTTAAGCATGTCTCAGTTTAATCAAAAGAAGTCCTTTATAATTTCATTACTCTACTTTTTATCTTCTGCTACTTTACCATGTTCAGTCCTCGATACTTTCCCAAATGAATTTCTGATCCCTCTAACAGCTTTCCCACCTCTCATACCACACAGGCACCAAGCTTTCAGTCACCGTATTGAACCATTCCTTGCTTTAATCCCAATTTTCTAGTGAACAAATTCTCTCATTTTTCAAATTACAATCATCTTATAGATTCTACTGCTAGTGACATGTTCATTGACCTACAACACAGGAAAAAATTAAGCTATAGCTTGAAGAAGCTTGGTAAAGGTTCCAAATATACACACACACACATATATGTATATACAAATACATATGTGTGTGTATATATATATGTTTATACAAATATATACATGTTGTATATGCTACATGTATTTGCATCAGTTGCTCAGGGAAAACAAACGTAGGAGCACTGAGAGGAGCTCAGAGGAGAGCTCTGCAGAGCCATGCTGTGTCTTTGTCAGTCACCTACAGCACAAGCCCGGGGAAGAGAGTAAGAACGGGAAAGCTGGATTACTCCTCCTAGGAATAATCTCCAGTAGCTTGCTAATAAGACTTCCAGAAGCTGAGGTTATATTCTCACGGCTACTGGCCTATGATGGGTTTTCCCTTCGTGACACCATCCAGGCACTTGCTGAAGCCCAACCTGGACAGCACCTTTCAGGGCAAGGAGCTCTGCAAAGGAACTACACCTGTGGGAGGAATTGTCTTCTCTCGTTTATTGATCCTGGCAACTTACCTCCTGCGTTCGCTGCATGCTCCCTAACTCGGGTGTGGAGGAGTTAACGCTTCTCTGTCATACAGCATTCCATTTTTCACACTCAGGAGTGTCAGACTCATCTGTCATTACTTGTAAGCCCTTCCACACCTTTGATCATCTTTGCTGCCACGGCTCTCTTACCTTCAACAGCTCTTCAGTAACTTCATTTGAGTGACCAAAACTACAGCATGTAGGCATCTAAGTCCAACATTTAATTTACTTTCCTGACTGTCAAAGGACGCTTAGCTGTAATTTTTAGCTAAAACAAAGCCACCCGCCTTAATCCCCGCATTATTCCAGGACAGCGGCAGTTCACTGTTTTATCAGCACCACATACCACGGCATTCACCCTTTCCTCACACAGATGCCCAGGACCAAAAATTCTTATGCAATCACTATCCCAAAAGATTTATCATCAACAAAAAACTCCCACGGAGTGTAAGATCCTGGGGGAATCTGCAGGCAATCATCCTCTGCACTGAAAGCTCTTATTCCTGCCCTCCATTTCCGTCTTTCAACAACCACTTTGTGTCCTTGAGACACAAAATGCTTTGTGTCCTCCCCCTCTGGCCCACAGCAGCATGCCACACCTCTGGAATTCCCAAATTCAGGCCTTCTTTCTCCGCTGGTTGTGGCCATTGCTTCCGGAGACTCACCTTCACACTGCAAACAACTTCTGCCATACTTCAGGACTAACTTTGTTCTTAAAGTATATACACACACAGCTAAAGGCAGTGACGTTCTAACCTCATTCCAAGCACAACCTGACTGCTTGTGTTCTCTCAGGTATCACTGCCAGGCCGCAGTCCCCACGATCCCTTGAACATTTGGCTGTTCTTGGTCAAATACTTCCATCACCTTCCACCGTACCATGCTTGCCCTTCAGAACACAAACCTGGTTTTTGTGTAAAATCCTCTTGATCTCCTTTACCCACCTCTGCTTGCTCGGTGTCACTGATAGCTAAGAAACGCAGGGAGGACCTGATGCTGCTTTGGTGCTAAGGGCCAAACCCACTGCCTGGAGATCAGCAGGACCGAGCTCTTGGAATCAATGTTAGCAGGCTGGGACTTCTCTGCTGACCATCATCATCCATCGCCGTTTTACTGTCTTCTAGCTAGATTTTAACTACTTCACAGAATCACAGAATGGTGGGGTTGGAAGGGACCTCTGGAGATCATCTAGTCCAGCCCCCGTGCCAGAGCAGGGCCCCCTAGAGCAGGCTACACAGGAAGGCATCCAGGCAGGTTCTGAATGTCTCCAGAGACTCCACAGCCTCTCTGGACAGCCTGCTCCCAAAGATGGATTTTCTTCTAAACCTGTTTCCTGTCTTCTTTGCTAAACTTTCCCCATTTGTAGGGACATCTGATTGTGCCTCCTTCATCTTTTTGTCTTCCTTCAAAATTAATATTAATAACCCAGAAATCAAACCTGTACTAACTCATTTCCATTACAATGAATACAGCCCTTTTATATTTGTCCTTCTCTTCCAGCGCTTGTCTTTCTTACTTGCTCTTTCGTGTACTCAACTTCACCCCTTGAAAAGCAGTTTTACAACTTGGAGCAACGCCTGCAGTTGCAGAAGTTTGGGGACTTCAGATGCAACCCATCTTTTTGTCACACAAGTGTCACCTCCAAATCTGGCCCAGGCTCCAACAAAGTCACCCCTCTCCCCCACCCCACGCTACCACTTTTGTGTAGGTTAATTCAGGACTGCGGCCTGTTGTGTCCTTCTCCCTTGTCCCTGGGAGGAGCTCTCCCAGCATCACTTCACCCCCTCCTGCTCTCCAAGCGCTGGCACTGAAAACCCCTCTGGCAATTTTAAGCAGTTGTGCACACCCAGAGCACCAGGAAGCCAAACAAAGCTAAAATTCAGATTATTTTGAGAACGTGGTTCAGATGTTTCATTACAGCGCATGGCAAGCTCTAGTCTCTATTTTTGGGCTGTCTGCACTAAACCCTCCTTGCTATGTGGAAATGGGTTTTTTTGCTTTCCAGTGAAAATGGAAATATCTCTTATTTAGAAGATAGTAGAGAATAACGCAAACAACTAACTGTAGAGCCCTCTATAAATCTAGCTATAGATTTATATATCTATATAGATATAGAGCTATATCTAAACTATAGGGACCAGGCAAATAAATTATAATATAAATAAGATTTTTTAAGTGCTTTCAAAACTGCTACTATTTCCCTTCAAATAGAAACCACCCGTCCTAACCAGCCAGAGAACATACATAACCCTTGCTATTATTTCAGTGCTCAGTATTTGTTACATTCTCACCAAGGCATCCGCTCCCAAGCAAAAAGCCTCCTCCACAGCTTTGAAGGGATAATTACATTTGAAAAGCACAATCAAGGGTCACAAGCCGTCCAGAATAGTCCCCTACACCGAGCCTCCCACTTTCCACCAGGGTGTAAGCTATGCAAGGACTCTGTGCCTCTCTACCTACCAGCATACTACTAATAGCACGGCTAAAATTAAAGCGTGTGTAGCTCTCATGGGCCTGTCATCACCAGCATCATAGAATGGACTTCAAAAGCCTTCCCACGTCGGGGTGTTTTTTTTTTTGGCTTATATAGTGGCAGTTCAGCACAGAATAAATTGGATGTTCTACTTACTAAATAAAAATTAGGCAAATTAAGCCCTTTTTCTACATCAACGGGGTAAGATTTTGTCATTAAACATCTTCCTAGGACCAGAGTACAAAAATATACCCTAGTCTGGACATAATTGTGGCACTGCTATCAAGTCATGATTTGCTGAAGTGATGCCTTTTTTTTTAATTAGAATTACACAACTGAACCCTTCCATTTGACATCCCAAGCCATTGAACCAACTCATTCTCCCCAGCACTGCTCCCCCGTGTGTAACCTGTCTCCGTGAGGGAAGCCCAAGGGATTTTGCAAATCTCCATTTTTTTGAAAGAAATAGAAGCGGTGGCGTTGACACTTAACCCCAGAAAAGGCAAAATATAGCTGTAACAAGCTAAAAAATACTTATAAAGCTAAAATACAGCTATAAGCACGCTTATATTTTGATTCCAACAACTGGTAACCACAGTTAGGCTAAAAGGAGGAGAGGATTAGAGAATTTGAGGTGAAAATAGCAGCATAAAAACCACCATGGCACCAAGTAATATAAAAACCACTAAGACAATAAAGCACCAGGAAGCCAGCAAAATTTCAGGGCCAACAGGGAAAAAAACAAAAACAACAAACCAAAACAAGATCAGTTTATATTTCTCTTTTACATCTGGAGAGTCTGGGATGAAATATATTGTTAAGGCAAAGATTTGGGATGTCACCAAGGAAACATTAATCTATTTTTCAATATTTAGAAGAACATGCACAAGCGTCACAATATCTGAGCATTTTTAAACCCTCATTAATGCTCAATTCTGCAAAAGTGGAGCCGTTTCCAATTCCGGTCGTTTGTCCGGAGCTGGTAAATGCTTTGTTATCCTCCAGCAAAACTGGGGCTTTCAACAGTGAGTCAAAACCCGAAGCCACTACACAAACGCAATCTTCACCTCAAAATACACATTTCACCATATTTCTCAATGCAACGATCTTATTTTAGCTCCGAAATAAAAGCAGAGTTCTCTTATTTACCCAGGATGTTTTCTGAGGACTGTGCTTTCACAAGAGAAGACAGAGACCGTGGAAAGCTGCTTCCCACAGCCGTTCCCACCAGAAAGCAGCACCTCAGAAGTCCCACCAAGCCACCACAAAACGGCCAGCCACCAACAAGCCCAGCAAGAACGAACTTCCCAACGCGTCCCTTTCTTTAGTGTCCAAGGGGAAGCTTCTAGCTTGAGCAAGCACTTCTCAAGGTATTTTTAGAAGTCTTTGGTTCTATTATTTACATTTTTTCCCTTTGTCTGTTAAAGATGATGTGTTAGAATGGATGATACCTTCGCTCAATCATTTCCTTTGCAATGTGAGCAAAGGAGCTGAAGGCCCTGACTCACTGGAGTGAATAAACCTGCCTTCCGTCAGATGAAAAACCCAAGACAGAGAAACGCAAGTATTTAAAAAAATATGTATCTGTCAACAGCAAAACTCCGCTTTGCTTTCATGCAGGATACCTGTCTTTCCTATTTCTCTGATCAGCTGCAGACTCTCTTGCTTTGATTCCAGCTTCAAAGAGAAATGTGGTATTTATTCTCTGAGGAAGGAAAACTCCGTGTCACGCCTCTTTGATGTCTTGTTACATAACTAAACCCCTCAACTTCATGGGGACAAAATTAAATAATAGCAGCAGCAGCAATCTATTTACCAAAAGAAAAGAATTTATTAGCAGTGAGCAACGTCTGAGCTGCATCGAGCACGGAAGTTGGTAAACCTTCATCTATACATAAAATCAAAATATCAGAGAACGCACTTAGGATTTTTCTTAGAGCTCTGGGTAGCTACGACTTTCTCACCAGTTCTTTCAGCAATACTGAGCTCCATAATAGGAATCTCACTCAGCACAGGCCCAAACTTCTGTCTCAGTAAGCGCAAGATGAATGTAAAATGGAACAATGATGTCTTTTTTTAGCGCGGCAGAATATAATATCAAATAAAGCACCAAGTAATGAGCTCTTCTGCTGTGTTGCCTACATCCTGCAGCTAATGACCGCAGCTTATGCCTCCTCACATATTTTACAAACACGGCAAGCGAGGTCAATAGAGGAGGAAAAAAAAAACCAAAAAGACAGCTAAAGGTCTGATCACTTGGTAAAGCAAAGCTCCGGAGCCAGAACCTCAGACTGACACCTTGGCTTGCACTGAGCTGCAACAGGAAGGAGCATCCAAGAAACAAAGCCCTAACTCCGACCTTTCCAGTCTCTCTGGAGTACCAAAGGTCTCTGGCCCCAGTACATCATTTCAAAGCTATAAACAAAGATCAGGATGGGAATCCCCACATTTATAGCTGAAAAAAAAAAAAAGAAATACCAAGTAGTGTTTTAAAAGATACAAAGTTTAACGCAGCTTATTAAAGTTTTTCCTGCCTGATTTCCGCTGGCTGCTTCAGTTGGGCTCCTACCTGAAGAACCTTGGGGAGGGGTGGGGGGAATATGTTGTTTAGTATGTTAAGCCACAGTGAGAATTAAAGCTTTAAAAAGCCTAATAAGGAAGTAATTGTCCTTTTTTAAAACAGGCAGTATCTCCAGATAAACGTTACTTTCATAATCAGTACGGAGCTGTAGTGGGTCTGGCTGAGCTGGTTCTCCCCCCAGCAGCCCTCCTGGTGCAGGGGTTTGTGCTGGGAGCCAGAAGGGTGTTGAGAACGCCCCGTGTTGTGACTGCTGCTGAGCAGGGCTCGCACAGCACCAGGGCTCTTCCCAACATTCCCCACACCGGGATGGGCTGGGCAGGATCTTGGGAGGGGACACAACCAGGACAGCTGACCCCAGCTGACCAAAGGGATATTCCAGACCATATGCTCGTGCAAAGACAGCCCAGGCCAATGGATCAGACCTCGTGCAGGCCAAGGCCTCCAACAACAACTCTGGCACGTTCTCTGCTGTAGGTCATTACGGAACATTCCTGCCTCCGCTGCCTCCCCAAGCTGCTGTGGCTGCACAACTCCAGTTCCTTGGTCCTAACCCACTGGCACCCTGATCCCTTGGTTTTGCTCCCCTCATACCAACACATGCACAGATTAAATAGCTCACGCTAGAAAAAGGAACTAATTCTTGGCAGAAAGGTGCGAGGTGCTCTGGTTTGGCCTGTGAAGACGGCAGCCGCCCCATCTGTCCACTTGATTTTCCCCCAAACACCAGGTTTGGACATTTGCACAGCCAGAAAAGGGAACTTCACGAAAGCCAGTGCAGAGCTGCTGTAAGGCAACCCTGGTTCCAACATGTTCTCAGGTGTTCAACATGAAAAATGAAAATAAAAAGGTTCACTAACAATAATATATTGGAGAACTGAACATTAGCCTACAGGAAATGGTTCCTTGTAATTTCTAGTAAAGAATTCCTAAGCACACTAAATGTCAACATCGAGAAACCATTTTCTTGATTTACTGGAACTATCAAGTTGGTTGCATGTAGTTCAAAAAGGGGTTTTTTTGCCCTTTTCCTTCCTTAACCTACATAAAGTAACTGTCATTAGTAGGACTTAATGGATTTCACTGGGGAATAGTGGGGCTGAAACAGCATATTAATTAAAACTCAGCTTTCTGTCGGAGGCTTTAAACTTTCATTGCATTTTGGAAACACTTGATGTATTGATGCAAAAGGAACTGAGCAAACACTGGGCCAAGAGAACACAGCGAGAGGGGAGCAATTAGGATGGGAGAGAAGAGGGGCCGATATAATCCAATCTTCTTCTTGCATGAAGAAACCTGGGGACTAAGTTAAATATTTATCTGCAGGACAGGTGTATAAAGAGCCAAATTATAGCGCCCTGTCTTTAGCTGCAGAGAACAAAAAAAATAACTTTTGTGCTCATTTTTGTACTGGCCTTACTGCTGAGACAATACAGGCACTATTTGCAGTGGGAATATACGATAAGCAGAGCACAGTCTTCCCCTAAACACCATTAAGAGCTTAAAACATCCCCGTCAAGGTGAGCTGTCAGAACACAATAAACAGCATTTTGCATTGCTCTGAATGTCGCAATTATGATCAGCGATGCTTTGTTTTTAAATAGCGTTTCCCAGACAAGAACAGTGTAATTTGACACTGCGGGAACTGCAAAAGCTGAGATCTGGAGAAATGTGGTGATGCAGAGTCCCCGCGACAGGCCAGAACTGGCAGAGCTGGCAACTGAACCCAGCCCAAATCTCGCTCTGGTTGCTCCAAGGACTAATAATCACCTGAAATCATTCCGCCTGCTGGCACTTCTTCAAGCTCCTCGCTCTGAAAAGCAATGCCTATGTAATTCAAGATGCAACGGGATAAGAAAGGGGGTTTTGTCAACTCGCCAAATACATGTTCTTCTTCGAGAAAGAATTATTATAAACAACACAGCTCCTGAACTGCATTTTCTTGTCCTGAGACAGGCACGTAGTAGGAGAAAAGCGTGTGGAAAAACGCACCACGGGCACATCATATTTTGCTACATCTCTTGTAACTGTTTCTGCTGCCATCAGCTTAGGTTTGTTTTTTTTTAAAGTAACTAAAACAATGCAAAAAGAAACTCCAAAAAAATTGAAGCTTGCCCTCTAAACTGTACTTGCCCTTGTTGAAAGCCTCGTAATAATTACTGAAAGAAATGTTCTGCTGTGGAGAAATACAGAGGCTCTTTCATATCCGTCACAAACAATGTACTTTGTGGTTTGCAGACGCAAAAAGGAGTAGACTGAATACATATTAAATCCTAATGCCAATAAATAGTGCACTGCAGAGTTACAGTCACAGGTTTTTGAGCACTGTATTAGAGGGAGGCAGACGGTTCGCTCCAAGGACTACGCCAAATGTATTTGTTAGTAGAACTACCAGCTCTTTTCCTTTCTCTCTCTCATGGAATCATAATGGTTGGAAAGGACCACCAGGATCATCAGGTCCAAGTCACCTTTTTATTTGGGCCCATTCATTAATGCTCGTGCACAAAATAAGCTATTAAACTGTTTCAATTCATTTGAAGTCCTTACTCTGCTCCAACAGTGGGCACCACCTTGGGGTTGAAGGATGGGTTTCTTGGTTTACTAGCACGATACGTAGCAGCGTCACTGAGGGAAGGCAATGGAACAGAAGTGTTAACGGCCCAACCAAAACAGGAGGAGGGCTTTGCCTGATATAGCATCACCATTTAATCAATGCCATGAGTTTATTAGGAACTGCTGTAACGGCCAGAGACAACCAGACTTGCTGACATCACCTACCCCTGTTCTATGCAGATTTCCTTCAAAAAGTGAGTAGATGATTTCTGATGTCACTGTCTCATTACAGGAAAAGACCTGGCAAGGACTGTTCCTTAATCAACATCTAAGGATGCTGTCAGTATCCCAGGACGTTGTTTACACCAGTAATTAAGCAAGCTAAATATACTGAAGAGCCTAAACCCAGTAATAAGCATGGACCCAAGATCCAAACTCCCCTGCTCATGCTGCTCCCTTTTATCTCCTGCCACAGGCCTCCTGCCTTCCAGCAATGGCTTTTCCATCTCCAGTCAAAGAAAACCTCCAAGACTGACGAAATTCAGAAGACAAACTAGCTCTAGCATCTTTCAGGTACTTCTGCTTCAAAACTGGAAAGCTTAAGACTTCGCAGATTGTCCCCCAAGTATGAATATTCAAGTTTAAATTCTTTTTGACTTTGCAGGAGAAATCCAAGTCATAACACTGTACGTGAGGCCACCAAAGAGATCTGTACAACAACAGGTGGCAAAAAGGTATCTAAAAAAGCAAGCTAGTACAGAGTGTTTGATACCAAATACTATTCTTCCTTGAGCCATACACCTGCAGTGTCTCTGGTTCATCTATATACATATATATATGAACTCTAAATGTGTTCATATATACATATATGAACACACACATATGAATGAACTCTAAATAGCATAACAAGATAAACTAGAAGGGACTATATTCCATACTAAATGGAAAGAACTATAATATATTCCATAATGCTCTGAATTTGGCCCATTCTTTTTTGAAGCTTCTCCTTAAAAAACAATTTTGGCTATTTCTCTGCTTAAACTCAAGATTCCAAAATACAAAGGGGGAAAAAACCTTAAGAAGTCAAAAAAAACCACACAAACCAAACCCAAAAACCAAACATCTTTTCTTCCCCAGCTTCCCAGTACCAAGACGTGCCTACGCTCATTGTTCCAGGCTGTGAAGGAAATTCAAAGACACTGTAGATAGAAGAATAGTCTTGATATTCATGACAAAAACAAAGGATCTCCCAGAGGCTTCTGTGGAAAGATTTTGGGCGACAACTGCCCTCAGGCTTTCCTGGTAGTGTGCTGGGGGTCTGGGTGGGGACTTGAGCACGAAAAGCCACAGAGAGGACCTTGGATGAACTCACCCTCTGTTGTGCTGGTTCAGCAATCATCATTTTGTGCTGCCATCAGCTGCCTGATCACACAGGCCAACACTGAACTCACCAACAGCCCCTCAGAAGGCTTCTTTCAGACACTCCTGCCAGAGGTTCCTGTGGGCCCAGCTCCTCTGCTGCCCACTGTGGTGCCAGCATGGCCTGCTGGACACAACNTGGAACATGAAGCCAACAGAAACAACAAAACATTCTGCTGGGTTGTGACTCACCCACAGGTCAACTCCAACCTGGGGCCCACAACTCAGGCCTCAGCACTTCACCCTCCCACTGCTCCTTTCGCCAGCCCTTGTTGCTGTAACTGCCAGCAGAGCGAAGAGCACTCAGTCACCACCCAGTCACACTCTGATTTATTGGGATATGAGGCTGCTGCAATGGTTGTACGAGCACCACTCTGTGCACCATGTGCACATACCAAAGCACAAACCCCAGTGGCTCTGCGTTAGTGCATCACGCTGGACTTTGCCCACAACCCAACCCATGTGCTCCTGGGGCACGTCGCCGTTTCTCACTGCACAAACGCACTCCTCTGATCTCCACTCAAACACAGGATTAATTCCATTTTACTGCTCTTCTCATCCCAACAATCTGTCCTCGTATCTTCCCTGTCCTGAGCTGCGTGAATCTTCAGTACCTGACTAGCAGCAGAACAGTATTTGAGGAACACATTGCCCTCTTGTCGTTCTTCCTCTCCCAAGACTTCACCTGTATGAGTTTACTCCCACCACCAAGAGCGTGCCGCTGAGCTTCACTGAAGACATGACAACACCTTTCCATTTCAATTTATTACCCCATTCTTTTAAGTAATGGCATTTTTCACGTCACGTAACTAATTATCTGTCTGATTTATACCTTGAAACTACAGCCTTCCTGAAATTCCTGAATACCCCACGCTGTTTCTATAACTTTTTTTTTTTCCCCAAATTGCTACTGGAGAACATCTGAATGGCCCAGTTTCTGCCACACCGTACTTCAAAATCTACGTTGGCCCCTGTGGTTACTACTGTGTCCCACAGGTCATTTTCTTGGTGCTGGAGGCCTAACGCTTCTAAGGTGACAGACAGACATGCAGCAGCAGATACCTGCACTCCTTCTAAGCCACCTGCTTCACCCAACAGCCGTTTAGAGTAATAACTTGGAAAACTTAGGAGAATATCCAGCTCCAAACTAAAAGGCTGAGCATCCACAGCTCAGCCCAGCCTGGAATTTCTGCAGACCTTCACATCTGAAGCTGGCCTGAACAGCTGCAGTCAGCAGCACCTGTAAAAAAGGCTGCAGAATGAATTGTCCAAGTATGTTATGGATCTGGAAACACCTGTGACATTTCCATCCTAGCGGTATTATGCTCTCTTAAAATGCAAGATGACTTCAAAGGTTTCTCCCAGCTGGCCTCGTTTCCTGAGGGGAAATGTGCATTTCCTGCACAGCCCCTCCAGAGATGCTGCTGTTGGGAGCACACAGAACAAGTGCTAGATGCCACAAGGCCCGAGTCTCCAAAACCATGCTGTCCCTCAACTGGCCAAAATCCAGCAGGATTTGTTTCTGAGCTCAGCAGGAGCTAGAACCTCTCACCTTGCTGCTTTGCTGCTAAAAACTATTGTGCCTCTCTGGAGAGAGCAACTCCCGTCTTCGACTGCTGACAGCAAGGACCCTCTGTCGTGCAGCGAGGCAGGCTGGGCTCTGCTCTGTGCAAGTGTCCTACAGCTCTGCGGGGCTCTGGAGACGACGGGGCCAAGGGCAGGCAGTGCACAGACAAGTGCTGCTGGCAAACAGCCTCCTGGGCTCTGCTGAACTTCCACTCCGAGTGCCTCAACCACCAGCCGTCCTGTCTCTGTGAGCTCAGGCGAGGCTGCTCCACCATGCCTGGAAGCTACATTGGTACAGCATCAAAGTCTTTGCTTGAAAAAAATCCTAACAAAAAAACCTCAGACAAAACCAAAGCCCCAAGTATTAGCACAGCATCACACGAAAGCAGGCAGGAATGATGCCCTGTGCTACTCAAACGCTGGACTTTCTTATCAAAACTCCACCAAACGCAACCTCAACACTTTTGGCTGCTGCTGAGCGCAAGCAGAGCAGGCATCCAGGGCTGCTCTCCCATTCACAGATTCCCAAGTTGCAGGAAAAACCCAATTCCAGTTTGGTAATCACCACTGAACTGTTAATGACCATAAAAGTTACCAGTGTTGCAGGTGGTGTGGCAATTTCTTTGGCACTCGCAGCCAAGGCTCTGAACAGAGGCCGGGGAGAGGACTCAGCGAGTGCTGCATTCATGGGAGCCACACACAGAGGAGGGGCTAAATCACAGAGCAGAAAAGCTGACTGGTGAGAAGAACCAACCTCACTGGAATTCTGCTCCTGTTCAGGTAAAGAGTAAAACTATCTTTGATTCTAGGCAAATCAATTCAGCCAGTATTCAGCTCTGAGCACTCGCCCCAAATACCTGAGTCATTCAAGTAGTCTAAGGATTATCTTGGTTTCCATCACGGTAAACAAGCCAGTAGCATTTTTAAATACCAATCGAAGTGAACTGGTAGAAAAGCAGACCTTTAAAATGGTAATGAAAGAGAAAGAGGTTATTCAGATATAATCCCACTCCAGTTCAGCTCCAGTGCGTCATTCCATGTGATATTCTGTCAAGATAAGTAGCGCTGTCCTTTTCTCTACTGTAGGCACTTTGGTGGCTGTATCTACTCACAGACATGACGTACAAAGAGGCAGTGCTGGGACATTCCTGACAAGGTATCAGCTTCTTGCAGCTACAGCGATGGCTTTGTAACAGACCTGCTTGCAGGAAACAAGCTACCAACAGCCCATCGCTGCTTTGCAGCTGCCTGGTGAAGTTCTTCACGAGCCGAGGGATCAGTGAAGGGTAACTGCTTTTAATCGAGCTCTGTTGTATCTTGTAATGAAAGCACCAGGATTTACTCTAGCCTGTCATTACATTTGGGCACGCGGAGAGGGAGCTGTACAGGAAAGCCATCTGCAGGTGTAATTCATGGTAAGAGTAATACACGGGTGGGAAAGGTACCTCAAGTGAGATAATCATCTGGGGAAAGTGAGAACAAAATTAGACCTTCCTCTGTTACCTGCAATAATAAGTTCTAATCCAAAAAATCATACAGACTGCAATTAAGGTTGGACGTGATGATCCTAGAGGTCTTTTCCAACCTAAATGACTCTACGATTCTAACAGAGACTTGCTGTTTGTCGTGCTCTGGCTTGACGTTTACGTGTTACTGGTTACACCCCTTCAGGGTGATGCCAACACGTAACAAAATTATCCACCACTCAAGCCTGACCCTCTGAAAACTTGACTACCTTTGTGCATCACTAAAAAGAACCCCAAGACCTTTCTCACCAAATTTGGGGATGGTCATCATTCGGATGAAGGCAGCGTGTTCCTGACTGACAATGAGAAGCCCTGGCAAGCAAACGGGGGCTTCAGGAAGGCAACATCAAGCAGACCAGAATTCAGGAGCTGATCTTCCCTGGTACAGTCAGTGCGTGGGGTCAGGCAGGGGAGCACCCAAGAAGCTGAGAGGACAGTGTGCCAGTTGAGCAGCTTCCAGCAGCTACGGAAAAGACCTGGCATACAGGAGACACCGGAGGAAGGACAGCTCTTTTCCCATTCTCCCAAAGGGTCTACAGCGCACGAGGCACAGACCTCTCTCCCATCTGGCCTTCGCATCTTTTCATACTATTCCTACCTACAGTTCCTTGGAGTAATCGCCCCTGGCTATTTTACACTTTCCTTACACTGGTTTCTGTGACCATAAGCTCCTGCGAGGTGGCAAATGTTTCAGTGCTCCTTCCTGTTTAAATCTCACAAATCCCATCAGTAATAAAATGTTTTGCTGTGACAATCCGCAATGGCTTATTTGTACTTCAAGACCTTGCGACCAAGAGAGACAAATTCTTCTGTGACACACCAAATCCCCAGCCAACTGGAAAATTAAGAAGAATGCAAAGCTGCCAATCTGTGTAAATTCATTTTCCATATCCACCATCCACAGCGAAGTTTCAATAACTGCAAACTAATTCGGGGTGCTCACTTGGGCAGCAGGCGTTGGGGAACAGAGCCAGCTCCAGGTATCTCCACGGCCTTACTTGTGCCACTACACAAGTGTGGGAGCTGACAAGATCTCTCTCCTTCAGGTATAATTTGGGAACAAATTCACTTTGGAGAGGAATGGCCCAGTGCTGAGATACAATTCAACTCAAGCTCGAATTGCAGAGTCTATAAAACTATCTATAAGTGTATCTTGAGCGGGGAAAATAAATTTATGATTGTACACAGGAGAGACAAACCATGGAGATAAGTATCATATATAAATCTACTGAGGCTACATAATTACTGCATCAGAGATCCACAGCGAATCTTACTCGTCTGTTGAGGATAGAGATACTGATACATTGAGGGTGCTCCAGCTCAGGTCAGACGCGTCCTTCTGAAGCGACTGTCCTCATCATCTCCACTTCCCAGCACACTGCTGTGCCTTGCAGAGAAGTCTAGGAGCACAAAAACTGCCTTCCTGGAGGGTAAAACTATGAAATCCAGGAACGACGCGGCTGTTCCAGCTGCTGAGGGCCAGCCGCTTCAGGGCACCAGGCTAGATCCAGTCTGCTAGATCCAGTCCATCTCATAATGTCGCGTCCCCAGCACTATTTCAGTCTATGACACACTTCAGCCCATCCAAAAAATCCCGCGGTTTGCACAGCAGCAGTCCCTGTGCCAGGGCAGGGCCCTGCCAAAGGCTGCTCTCGCGCGGGGCCGGCCCTCCTCCGCCAGGCCACGACACCGAGGCTGCTCCAACCAACTTCCGCTGCTTCACTTCAAAGTTGCAATGTCTTAAAAAACATCTCATAAAAGCACACTTGGAGGAATACAGGAGAGAGTTTTCCTCAATAACACACAAAGCTCCAGTGCTGCCATTTTCTTAACTGGCTAAGCGATAGGATTGCAGGAATCTCTGCCGAGCGATACACGTGACAACTGCCAGCCCATAAAGGGTGAACAAGCAAAATATTCAATTATATTAATTTCTCAGACTGATACCAAGCACCAGTGAGCACAACAAAGCTTGAACTGAAGTCTGACCCTATTTTAAAGACAACATCTCTATTTTCAGCTAGGTTTCTCCAAGAAGCAAGTTCCATATAACCATACTATGCCATCACCTTTTTCTCCTTCCCCACAAACTCTTTGATAGCACCATCAAAGCTATTAAGAGGCAAATAATCCCATGAAAGGGAGCAGCTAGACAGAGGAGAGCCATTCCCAGACATCCCCACACGGGGACGTGCTGCAGGGTACACTTCATGTTCGTTAACCATAAGGGAAGTCCATCAAAGAGACAGTTGTTCTGACTCCTGGGGAGAGGGAAATGCCTTGCCAGGGCACGAGGAGCCTGGCTGGGAGACACGAAGCTGTAAGGACACGGGGCCTCACCCATTCTGTTACTAATAGCAAGACTTTTAGGTTCAAAAGCATTTCTGCAGTTCATCCATAAAGACAATCTCTCCCTGAAAATACCTTTAATGAGAATATAGCAAAAAAGGGTAAATGGACAAACATCTGATGCATACATTTATGCCATACATCTTGTCATCTGTAATAAAGCAGGTTGGCTTTACAGAGGAAAGCCCTAGAGTTGCTTTTGTACTCACAAGTATTAAAACCTAAACTTCTCCCACCACAAATAGTTCCTCCTGTCCCAGCGAGCGTGGAGAGCGGCATTTAGCTCCAGGAGCAGCCCTGCAGTTGTTTTAAAGCACTGCATACGCCAGCCAGAGACAGTCATCCCTGCAACCTTATTTTCCTGGGCTTCCAGTTTCAGCTGCAAGACCTCTAGAGGGCACTGAATCAAAGAAAATAAAGCACCAGAAATAGCCCTCGATGTGAAATACAAATTTAAAAACTGGGATCTTATCTAATTCCTTCCTTGTATTGAAAACCTTCCAGGTAATTCTATGGATTAATGGATTATTGCAATGGGATTTTTCCAACCCCGAACCCTATGCTCTCTGGCAGACTGCACTGACACTTCACAGCAGTGCACTTCCCCTGTGATTTACTTCTTTCCAATAGAAACAATTTTCTTGCACCGAAGCTAAAATCTGCAGCAGGCCATCTGACCTCCACAGCGCTCACGGGCACACAAGATGGTTTGTTTTGTTTTTCTTTTCCCTCCCTATGGAAAGCCACAGCAAGCCAAGAAAAAGTGAAAATACAGTTGAGTGAAGCTCTTTACCCAGTATACAGCAGTACAACATTAATGTTCATCTCCGACCAGCCAGGACCCACAGCAGAAAGTAGCTTCTTAAATAATTCTCTTTATCTTTCAAGCATGTCTGGGACACAGAATCAGGCACACTGCTAATAACTTTGTAACACATTTGATCGTGGCATGTACAATGAACTTATTACTGATGGAATACATAAAATCTAGGGTAAAACTTACAGTAGGCACAGCAGAGAAAAGCATTAGATACAGCAGACTTGGTCTTATCTTGCACAGAAGAGAATCAACACAGTGCCAGCCCATACAATTATATAATTTCAGCCATGCTTCAGGAACATCTTACAGCTTTGTAAACCTTGGGCAATTCTGAAAGAGGCTACGTAATTACCACGGGCAGAGCTGTTCACACCTTACATTAATGCTGTGCTCATTTCTGGAATGCAGAATAGATCAGCAAATGCATCTACAACCATGGGGAACCAAGAGCACAAACTAATGCTTGAAAATGCACGTGCCAACATGCGACGGCAGGGCTCCGAGGGCACTACCTCACTCCAAGACCCCGTGGCAGCGAGCTGCCCGTAGCCCCGGCGAGGCACCAGCCCTTGCTGTCCCCTGGCACACGCTGAGTGCAAACCAGTGAACCAGAGGAGCCAAGAACAGCACGGCAGCAATGCTCTGTCATTCCTTCTGCACTCCTGGGTGATCCGCTGCTGCTGGAAACCGCCACTGCTCCCAAGAAGTCAGGCACTCACAATTTACTCTTACCCGCTGCATTTTTTTTAACCTTATTTGTGAATTTTGATCTTTTCCTGCCCCTGCAAATCTTCTTATCCCTTTTGCATCAGTGTCTCCTGTTGTAACAACTCCCTCATAGTCAAAAGGGCCAGAGAGCTAACGGCTGCTTTTGGAATTCATGTTTAGGAAAATACACACTTACATGAACTTCGGAGCCTTCTTCATACTCCAGCGGAGTTGGCTGCAGAGTTTGCACAGAGCGACAGCCTACAGGAATGAAAAATTAGGAAAACGTTATTCATGTAATTTTAACAGAATGCAACCCAATAATTTTGTTATCATCCATTATATAGATATCTGTATGTCACAGTAAGGTGGGGACAGTGGCACGTTGGGCCTGGAGGAACCTCTTCTCTCCTGGGAAAACACACTTTTGGTGACAGCTCTCTACCTGTGGACTTCTCCTTTCTGAAGGAGGAAATGGTAAGTGAGGAGAAACCAAAAATGAAAATACAAGACAGGCGCAAACAAGAAGGAGCGAGGAAGAATGTATCATGATTCAGAAAGTGAGCTCAAGAAGGAGCAAGAAGGATCAGAGGTGTGGCAAGGCCTTGGAGGAGCAGCTCTGGATGAAAATGGCCCTGGGCAGATCACAAATATTGCTACAAGTCCATCGGGCTGGGGAGATGCCCACAGCTGCATCCACCTGCAGAATGACCGTGCATGTCAGTCAGGCGGGTACTCTGTTTTTTGAGGATGAAAGCACTGTTGGTTCAGAATCTTCCTGAAGCGGTATTTTTATTTTTTTTTAAGCTAAAATAGCTCTTCACACTAGTGGGATCGTATGTCCATTTGGCAGGAGGTTGATCCTCTTTTACCATTCAGCCTTTAGACCGATTTTTCAGTTGCACGTAAATGCTCTTCAAAATGACTAAATCAAAGTCCATCTTTCAACCAGCTTCAGAAATTCTTACCTCCCAACCACAAAGAATAAGAAATGGATGAGGCTGAATCCCCTGCTTGAGCAGGAAGGCCAGAGTAGTCCTGACTAGCGAATCCCAAGCAGACTCATTATGGCCAGAGCATGACTCAGATGGAATCTGACTCACACAGAGGTTGTGTTCTCAGAGCAAGTGCAGCGCTGTTACCGAGATGAAAGAGCACGCCTAAATCTGGAAATCAGGAGGAGCTGTGCGAGGAGCACCCTGCCCTGCCTGGCAGTGAAGATGCAGCGTTACTGCAAACTGGAAGAAGTGAAGGTGCATTAGAGGGACTGAAGAACATCTCTGCTGCTCTATCATCTCAATTACATGCTCACACGCAAAACCCTTTTAGCTCAGGCGTGAGCCAGTAACTCCTTACCCCAGGCAGGCCGACTTCAAAAACCAAACCAACCGCCCAGGTAGAATTAATAGAACCACAGAATCAAAGGGCCCTCTACAAGCAGATTAAGGAAAGCTGACAGATAATTGTGACTTTTCTGTGTCTCCCGTTGGAGAACAACCATGTAATTGCATACAGACTAAGAGAAGCTGTATCCTTTAAAGAAACAATTTGCTTATGGTTTGCTCCTGTGGAAGTAACGCTAACGCTGTGCTGCAGTTCATTCCAGCGTTCACGCAACAGAGCTTTTCATTTTAACTGAAGAAGTAAATATAGAAGGATACGTCTCAAACAAAGACACTATTTGTGCAAAACCACAAGCCCAGATGCAGTTATAAAACATCACCGTGCAGGTGCCTGTGGCTGAAGGCACTGCGAGCTCACAGCCTTGCCTCCATCTGCATTGCCCCTGCCAGCCACTCCCAGTATGTAACTTCTCTTGTGAAAGCACTGGCTGGGGAGAAGAGAAGGGAAAGCTCTGCTAGGAAGAGTGACTATATGCTGATTTATGACTGCTACCTGTCAATAAAAATAATTATTTTAAATTACACAAGATCAGGGCAACAACTCCGAAGCACAGCAAACAGGCGAACAAGAAAACTGAACAAAGTTCAGAAGTGAGGATCTCTGCAGTGCCAGCTAGAGAGACAACAGGCACACACTGCAGGATGTGAGCCCCCCACTGCCATGTGCCCTCCCCAAAGTTCCATACAAGCTGTCATTTGCTTAGAGACCTGCGGAAAGGCCCCTTGGTGCCCACATCACAAGCGCCTTACTTCTCCCCGGCCCCTCCCGGGATTATTCATCTGGGAGGAGTCCCTGCTACAGAGCCTCTCTTACAGAGCCAAAGCAGCAGCTGGCAGAACGTGGAGGTATTTGCTCCATTTCATGGTCTTCTGCCTCAGATTTCTTGCATTTCTAGTTGTACAGAAAATTTGGTCAAAGAAATACCACAGCAATAAAATTGCATAGCAGCGGAAAACTATTTGGCTACTCAGGCCGCTGGCAAATTAGAAAGGCCTCTGTGAATCTGCTGTGAGCGTACAGGGAGGGAGGGAAGTCACTCGGAAATAGAAACAGTTAATCCAAAGGTTTCTAAAAACAATCCCCAAACTATTTTCTTTCTCTCATTAGCAAGCACATTGAGAAGCTCCTGGTAAGTACAGCCATTACACTCGTTACAAACAAGAAATAAAACCCTGGAAAACACAAGTTAACTTGATGGGAACAGGAGGCTTCCCTCCCCTACAGCACTACCATCCTACATCCTTAACTGGAACAAGATGAACTTCTGTCTTCATACGCGATGATTTACAGTTGAAAGCCAAACCTCTGCATAGCACACGGGGACCTGTGTGTACTACTTGAGTGACCTGGTGAGGTCCTCTGTAGGGATAAAGCATTAAGAAAATCTCCGCTTATCCAAGCACTGGACTATTGGTGTCCCTTTGTGTGCCCACCTTCTGCTTCAACTGTTCTTTTGGGCAGCGTCCACTTTTTTCTCCTTGGCCACAGAGGTACTCTTTTCCTCTCTGCGCTCAGTGCTGGTTTGGGTACGTGAAGACAAAAGTAAGGGGCAAGGCTTCTATTTTAATGATCTTGGAGCAATCACCAGGTTGGTTGGAATGTCAACAAGTCATCAAGTCCCCTTCCTGCTCCAAGACATGATCAGATCTTTCTTTCATTCCTGATCCATGTTTGGTTTAAGTCTTCAGGGAGACGATATTGATCTTCTGCAGTCCTTGAGCTGTTGATGCCTCCTGTCTCCCCAAAGCTCTAACACGAACCCTCCTTATTGTCATTTACACCCCTTAGTTTTATGCCACCCATTAGGATACAAAAGAACAAACCCTCTTCCTCCATGCAGCAGACCTCCGTGTAGTGGAAGACTGGCTTCAAATCTCCTTTCTTCCATACTCATACTACGTAATATCAATTTATCACTGCAGGGTGTATTTGCTAGACCTCTGGTTGATTTTACTGTTCTCTTTCCCAAAAAGCACTGCCCAGGTGAGGACACAGTCCCCAGCCAGGCTCCTACTGCCTCTGCACAGCGCAGAACACCGGTAATGCTCCATACGTACATCAGGACTATATTTGCTTTTATCTTTTCCCCCTATCACAATGGTGCTTTTGATTCTTATTCAGCTTTGTTCACTATCCTCTTCCCTTCCTTTCTCTTCCAACATAATCCTTAGCACTTCCTGAGTTTTTATTTGGTTTAAGGGTGGGATTTTTACCGGAAAACATCCTTGGTTTTCTTGTATTTTCTTTTGTCCCCTCCTGGATGATTCCTGTAATTAGCACATACTGCTTTCAACAAGCACTTGCTCATCACAAGTGCTACAAATGTCACTGTTACAATCAACGCTACTTTGTTCTTCGAGAGACTTCCTTATATGCACCTCACAAGAAAAGCAAGGTAAATTTGACCACTGCCAGACTCTCAGCTCACCCCGGCTGATTCTGCCATCCTTTCAGACAGAAATGGCATTTCCTTCCTCTCTCCAAACCAGCACCAGTGTCTTTAAGGAGCTGCCTGCACCATAAAGTGGTTCTTCCAGCTTTAACAGTGCTAAGGTGTATTTAAATCAGGAGGGTTTTTTTTTTTGAGTGCTCATTCTTAGTTATTTTTCTTAAATTAGAAAAGAGAGAAAACATTAAGAAAACGCTGAAAGAACAGAGTATAGAAAATCAACAGAGTGAAGTAACAAACCTTGCACCCAAATGAAGGCATTTCGTAATTTCAAACGACAAGAATTGAACCCAGTTCCAGTCAGATTTCTGTTCTTATTTTGCTGTAGTATGTTAAGAGATCTTCCTGAGCCAGAAACCACGCGGGAGCCCCTGTGCAGCAGCAAGTGAAGAAGGACAAGTACAACATATTGCCTGCAAGAAGTAGCCAAAGGTGCGGGTCCAGCAAGGGGACGGACTTGCTCAGCACTGGCTATATTCTGGTTTTGCTTCATTTTATCAACCGGGACGCAGAGCTCAGTTGCTATTTCCTCTGCCTCCACAAGACAAGCAGCTCCTCCTGACCCTCCACGGCAGATCCAGCCCAACCCTGCAGCGGGGCTTTCAGACCTTCCAAAAGCAGCAGGACATGGGCTTGAAACAACCTGGCTAAGGGCAAGAAAGCCCAGCCCCGCTGTGGCAGTTTTCTGAAGGAAACAATGACGCTGACCAAGATTTACAGCTGCATGCACAAAAAGGAGCAAGAAACAGAAATTGTACTCATACTGGAATGACTATTAACTCAGTTCTGCCTTGTTGGTTCTACTCAAGACACACAATACCTCTTGATTTAGGTGAAACTGAGAACATGTAAGAATACGACAGCAAATGAATTTAAACTCTTCTAAAAGAGCTAATTTACTTCCCTTTTCAATGTCTCACCCCTTCAACAGTCACCATCTAAACTATCTACCCTTACTTAGGTCTTCTCAGAGGTCCTGCTGAAGCTGGTGGCAGGCAAGTAAAGGGCAACTGGGAAAAAGGCAAAGAGGCAAGAAGCCAGCAGAAGGATTAAGAGGTAGCAGCAGCTTTGCTGGCTCCAAAAAAGGTTAAGAACCAGCAATCTCTATCCCAGAGAGGCTGACAGGTGAGACCACTTCTATGCCTATGAGGTTTTATCCTGGTTAACTGATCCTGCCCTTCTTTATTCCAATCATGTGAGAAAAAACTCCAACTGGTGCAGATCATTTATATCTCTTCAGATAAAATCATGATTTCTCCTAGAACCAAGGCTATATAGCACAGCAGAGCCTCCCAATACCGCTAGCAGAAGCACGGAAAGCATAATTTTCCACTTGCTCTTTGCCACCCTCAACAGCAACGTCTTTACCTATAGTAGTTTGTAAAGTGTTTTCTGTTCAAGTTTTGGTCTGGCCTAGTTTGCCTTTTAACATTTCAAAAGCTCCTGAGCAATCTGAAAGGAAAAAGGAGAGAGGGACAGGTTGAAGGAGACGTTAAATTAAGGACATGCATCTTCAGTTTGTCTTTCTGTTGGAATAGTTGGTCTTACACGTTTCTTCAGGGGAAAAAAAATACGAACATGAGAGACTGGAGATTTTTCTTCTTGCATATTGTTTTTTGTGGTAACTTATTTCTCTCTAAGGGCCTGGCTGAATCCTGGTTCCAGTCCTGGAGGAGCACATGCAACGCAGCTTTAACAAGCTGCTTACAACAGCGAGCAGCTACACGTTTTACGCAGGTGGCTCAAGTTCTTTCGCATCATTGTTTCCCATCGACAATCACAATTTAGACGGTGAAAATATTCTTACAATGATTAGGTGCAGATGGCTTGGGAGGTGCTCTGAAATCATGAGTAACTGTTCATGGACAACTAGACTGATTGCTTTCACAGCTTGCGCAGTTTTTGACCTCTTAAGCTGAGCCTGTAGAGTGCAGTAACTCCATCAGTTTATATTCAGTGGACATTATACGATCCTTAGAAACCTCGAGGTCTTTTTGATTAATTTTGTATGACTAGTACTTGGTATCTGATGGGTCTGTAACCTCCTAACACAGCTGCAATTCAACATAAAGTGAGGAAACGTTATGATTCACAATCATTACAGGGCTGGATCTGAACTCTCTCACCACAAGGACCTGCCTCTCAGCACTTGGCTGGTACACACCTTTCTATCTCATGGCCTTCAGAAATTAATTCCCTACGAAGTCACTTACCCTTAACATCCATTCCTTGTATTTCTGCAGAACATTCAGCACCCTCTGCCTCCCTTCAACCAGAGCAGAGCTGTCCAGCTGACACCAAGACACCCAGGCGGGCAGGATGAGCTCCCTCCCTCTGAGCTGCTCTCACCTGCCGCCATTTATAGCCCTGCTTCTCCTCAGCCAGGTCTCTCAGGGACCTGGCTCCTGGCTGAGGGGGAATGCCCTTTGCTCCTCGGCAAACCTCTCCTTCTAACTACACTATTAACACGCCAAGCGAAAGATTTGGAGGAATATGGATGGAAGCCGAATGACCAGAGTTTCATTTTACTTCAAAATTTATACACAGGGAGCTGAACTAATCCTACTTCAGCACATGATGTCTTTGTCTCTTGGTCAACCCATTAATGGATCCTTAAAACAGTTTCTTACCTTTTGCCATGTAATTGTGCTGATTTACTTATTCCAAGGCAAAGATAAGCTTTGTTCCTCACTGTCAGCAGACTTGAGTGCCCTTTGAGAAAGCCTGCAGTGATCCTGAGAGTAACTGCCCAACTACCAGAAAGGAGACTGGTAATTTTCACTTCACGAAATACGTTGGCTAACTCTCAGCACGTTTCAACCTATCTACGTGACAGTGAAATTCAGTTTAAGGACTTTCATGCTAAAAATAAGCTACTATTTGAAAGACAGTATCACCCGTTATAACATGAACTGTACACTTAAGCAAAAAATATGCGGATGTTAAAAAAAAATAAAATCTTGTTTTCAAATTTTAGAGTAAAAAAAGAAAAGTCCACATGGAAATTATCACCAGGAGAACAGGCAAATTCCTGAACATCATGTCTCTAACACATCTGCAGCTCTGAGTTCTCTACCCTCTGATTCACCTCTGAAGGCTTGAACCGTAATAAAGATGCACCTTTGAAAGCGCTCTAATTAGGCAGCCTGATGCCACAACCTGATCATTAAAGGCTTTGCTCAGTTTAAAATTCAAAGGCAATACACTCCCAGCTAGACTAGTTTCGGCTTGCAAAATAATGCATCGGTAGAGTAAAAACGACTTGTACATAGACAAAATGGAAGCAGCAACTTCAGGGGCTTTGATGTAGTTCGTTTAGCAAAAGCACAATAAAGATATATTTTATTTCAGCCCACTGAAGTTTTGTGGCTGAAGCAGGTCATCGTGGTTATCCTCCTGTAATCCCAATGCAATTGTCTGACCTCTGCTTCAGCTAAAGGCTGTGGGGTGGTCCATCCTCCGTGCAGCGTTGCTTGGACCACCCTCCCACTCCACAGCGCTGTGTTCTGCACAAAGGATGAAGGAGGTCTCACTGAATTGCCGCACGCTTCTACGATGAAGCTCTTAGCTCAAGTTCAAAAAGCTCACCATGAGGAGAAGGCAGAAAGGCGCTGGCCCTGTGCATCAGGGTGGACTAGGAAGAGCGTCTCTCCATCCTTTATTCATTCCCCAGTTCCTAAGCAATACTGCTGAAGACTCTGGAAAATAAAGCAGGGTGGTGGAGCCGGGGGGAGGTTCAGACACTGCCAACATACCCCTGAAAAACGAGTAACCTCCAAAACAAGAGGATTTTAGGACAGACATCACTGGCGAGGTCACACATTTCTCTGGAGGACAGGAATGACAAATTCAGGGTATTACTCAAGTCAACAATTGAATTACCGCTCTCCCAGGCTTCGCATTTGACTTGGCTGTCAAGTGCCTAACATCTAATAGAAGGCAGTGGGCTGGTTCACTCTGCTGACTTGCAGCTCTCACAGACTGGCGGAGATGGTCTTGGCTTTGCCTTCGTATTTAGGATGGAACCTTGCCAATAATTTTAAAGGTGATGAATATACATGTACTGGGTAAGGCTGTTTTTCTAGAAATGTAATAAAGGTTTCCAAGGTCAAGGTGGGGACAGATTGGATAAATAAAAGCATGGGAATGTCCCAGGAGGGCCTAGTATCTATCTAGCAAATGTTCTAACTCCTGCACCGCTTCTTTTCTGTCATTAAGAGTAGTTTCAAGACAAGGGCTAGCAAGTAATGGATCAGCCCTGGTAATACTTCAGGGCTACCTTTGGAATTAATTTAGGGTATCATCTCCTCAACACCTGTCCTTACGTAATGACAAGCAAGGTGGCCTCGCCAGAGCCTGGCATCACTCATCCTGTGAGGGAAAAGAGCCCAGAACACACACCATCCGCAAATAACACGGAAGCAGCCAAAGATGATGCTCAGAAAGAGTTTGAAGAGGGAGCTGAGTCTGACGGCTTCATCCATGAGAAGTCTGTGTTGCAGGTCAGACCCTTACTGCTAAATGCCGCAGAAGGACAGGCAGCAAAGTCGCCAAGGGCAATGTTCTCACACATTCCACCCCGGAGCAGAGCATGGGCAAAGGGTTATCAATCATACCGTCAAATCTGCCGCCTTGCTCAAGCAACACGCTGCACTGCCAAGAAAGATGAAAGGCCAGCACTCCTATCTTTCAGTATATACGATTTGGGAAATGAAATGTTCAAAGTCTCCTGGGACGCAAGAAAAACAGTATGTTCTGTCTCACCTTCAGCGTGATTTGGAACAAATTCCAGTACAGACCAGCCTGTGTGTGCTTAAGAACATCTCACAACAGAATACCAGGAATGCGGTTTCTGAGCCGTGCCCATGAACGTATTAAGTTTGTTGAACAGCTCAGTGAAGGAAAACTGAGGTTGCAAAAGCAAGGTTTGCAGCGACCACAAAGAATTCAGAAGCAGTGGGTTTTACAGAGTCAGTGTGATTCTATATACAGCCACATTTAATGAAACACTCACTCTGAATTAGTCACCGGTCCTTGAGCGTCAGAAGCACAGATGCACAGAACAAGCTGGGAAGCCGCTAAACAAACAGTTTTAGCTGCCCAGAACAGCAGTGGGTGTAACAACTTGGCCGTATCTCCAAACAGAAGATCTGCTCATGGCAAGATGGAGAATACTACAGTACAAGGTTGTTCAGTAGGACCACGCTGCCATCGCACATCAGCCTCGTGAGCAGAACCACAGACCTGTGATTCTCCTAATGGCACTGTGAGGCGGGGTGCTGAAGGCTCTTTCATCAGCCACTGTGAAGTTTCAAGGCTCGCTCTCACACATCGGTATTCGTAGTTGTAAAGCCAATGCCAGCACTGTTGAGTGTCTGAATACAAATGAGGGATCCAGGGAACCAGCACCATCAGGAAGGTTGGGATCTAATGTTCCTCTCCTCACCTCAACATCATAGAAGACTACGCCCCTCTCCGTGAGGGTTTCTGCTGTGCCCACGTGCAAAAACTCCTTGCAGAGTTCTCTGGATCCCCAGCTGCCCTGCTACAAGGTTAAAACCACCGTTAAATTGAAGCCATGATAGGTGTGATCCTGGTTATGCCAAGAATAAATTTCCGAAGATTTGTGGAGGACCTGAAAGAAGCTTATGCTGAACTAAGACTAAGGAACAGAGGCGGTTTGCTTGTTGCTGTGGCTGCTCAGAGCAAACCGCTGACCTCTCTGGCTATCAGAAAAGCACATGGGAAGCTGTGGGGTCTTCAAAGGGCACTGCTAATAAAGAAAGAAAAATCCCTTGATTTTTCTCAGCTTTCTGTATCAGATCCTAGCCCATCTTGATTAGAATTCATCATGACCCATATTCAAAGGCCTGCTTCTAATCCCTAAAATACTATCAACACAGATAGTTGGTTGCAAAGATGCTTTAAGGCATAGCTGGCAAGCTCCCTGATAGGGCTTTTTTTTCTCTTTATTAAATGTAGCAGATTTTTCAATATTTTAACTCTCTCTCCCTTTCCAGGCCTCCACACCGATAAATAACAGCAGCCATCATTTCTATTATGCATGGACGGTGAATTTCTGAGATATATTATCCATTATACTATATTAAGCAGAGAAAAAGTGGACTCTGCTCTCATAGCTATCGAGACTGTTTTGCCTTCCATGTTGATTTACATCAAAATAACCAACTTATCAACCTTGCGAATGTCAATCTGCGCTGAGGCAACAGGCTGTGAAGCTCTTAAGCAGACACTCTCCTTGGGACTGAAAGGTCAGCGTTCATGTTATTCGTTCTTACCATGGAAATATTTTAAGTTAGGGAGGACTTTCTCACTATCCGCGGAAATAACGATCGAAGGTTTCAAGCAAGAAAAGTCAGGGCCTCAGACTGAATTAAATAAAAGCATTCAAAAGGATTAATTTTGTTAAAGTGCAGACAACATATACAGAGAATAAACTCAGTAAGTAATAGCGTGTAGTGGTTCTGGCTGAGCTGGTTTTCCCCCCAGCAGCCCTCCTGGTGCAGGGTTTGTGCTGGGAGCCAGAAGGGTGTTGAGAACACCCCGTGTTGTGACTGCTGCTGAGCAGGGCTCGCACAGCACCAGGGCTCTTCCCAACATTCCCCACACCGGGATGGGCTGGGCAAGATCTTGGGAGGGGACACAAGCAGGACAGCTGACCCCAACTGACCAAAGGGATAGTCCAGACCATATGACGTCAGCTCAGCTCTAAAGCTCGGGAAAAGGAGGAGGAGGGGGGGGCTGTTCCACTGTCCTCCAGAGCAACTGCTACGTGTCTTGGAGCCCCCAGGGAGGGGCCAGACATCTCCTGCTGATGGAAGTAGAGGATAACTTTGTCTTCCTTTGCTTCCGCGCACAGATTTGCTTGGCTTTGCTTCTATTATTATTAAACTGCTTTTTGTTTCTCATCTTATTTTCCTCCCCCTTCTTTTTTGCTCTGCTGAGGAGGGAGAGGGGAAGGGAAGGGGGGGTGATAGAGCGGCTTGGTGGGCACCTGGCGCTCAGCTGAGGTTAACCCACCACATAGCATCATACTCAAGAGAGAAGGACCCATTTATTTAGGCAGTCAGTATCTCAGGCAGCAAGCCCAATTTGGCTGCCAGCTCTTCTTGGGGAAGTCACAACTGCAAAATCCACTAAGGTGGACTCTTGACTTCCACGTAGAAATTTCTCTTACTGGCATCTAATTTTCCACTGATTTTAAATGCCTTTGAAAACTGATATTCCTTCATATTTCTGCATCTCACTTCTCTTCTTGAAACCCCAACAACTACTTCTCCAAGGGATGTTTTATAATTAAGTGACATTACAGCAGATGCAACCATGAAATGGAGGTTGGGGCTACCTGTCTGTAAAATTATACAGCACAAGTAGGAGGAAAAATCAGCACAAGTAGGAGGAGCCTTTTATTTAGAATCATAGAATCATAGAACGTTTCAGGCTGGAAGGGACCTCTAGAGGTCATCTAGTCCAACCTCCCTACACAAGTAGGGACATATCTACCTAGGTCAGGTTGCTCAGAGCCTCATCAAGCCTGACCTTGAATGACTCCAGGGATGGGGCCTCCACCACCTCTCTGGGCAGCCCATTCCAGTGCTCTATCACCCTCGTGTTAAAGAACTTTTTTCTAATATCCAGCCTAAATCCATCCTTTCCTGGCTTAAAACCATTACTCCTTGTCCTATCACTACAAACCCTTGTGAACAGACCTTCCCCTGCCTTCCTGTAGGCCCTTCAGGTACTGGAAGGTCAGTATAAGGTCCCCCTGGAGCCTTCTCTTCTCCAGGCTGAACAGCCCCAACTCCCTCAGCCTGTCTTCATATGAGAGATGCTCCATTTCCCTGACCATTCTCAGCAAACTTGCTGAGGGTGCCCTCAGTGCCACTGTCAATACCGTTAATGAAGATACTAAACAACACTGGTCCTAGCACAGACCCCTTTATTTAGTTCAGATTCTGAAGAGAACCTGAACAATACTGATAAAAGGCTAACAAAAGCGTGAGGCTTCCAGTTTGACTCTTCAAATTAGACCTGCCATTGCTAAACTGAGAACGTGCGTCAACTGGATTAGCTGGAAAGAATGATGCTATTTATGTGTGGAAGCATGTGCTTGTAGCGTAACTATTGGTGTAGATGAATGAGTGGGAAATGCATAAATAAGATACATGGCCTATTAGCAAACTCATAATATCATGTATATGAATATAAATGGTTTAAGAAGAGATGTCTACTAAACTGTAATTGCTGGTGCTGCTGGCTGGCTGGCTCCCACCGTGACGCTATCTGATCAACAACGTAACCAACGTTTTGCTCCTTACGGTGTTGTTCTAGTACAGAAAATGTGGAAGATCACGGTGAAAATAAGGTAAATTTGTGGCTGGGTAAGTCAAGCTCCATGGTTAGTTAACAGTAAGATGAAAGCACTGCACTAACAACGTTTTTCATGGGCAAGAACCACCGCTTTGAGTGAAGAAACAGTAGCAACGCAAAATCAATAAAAATATTCTGAGCTTCTGAAGAATAAAGCCATTTTTGAAACAAAGGACAGGCTTGCCCTCAAGCTTTCTTGATCATACCATCTGGCTAGTAATGTAATAGATGGGCAGCACAAAGGGAGGTCTCGACACCCTGCTCCACGCGCTCCAGTATAACAAGGTTTGTCACCAAGAGTACTGAAAAACAAAACCCGCACGGTTACCTGGGACTCCTACTCTGTACTCTGCTGACGTGTTCCTTACAAAACAGAGCAGGAATGTGCTTGAGAGCTCCGAGTAGCACAAGGGGCGGTGGCAAAACTGATTTCCAGGCCAGCCAAAAGGCCAGAAAAAAAGAACACAAAAAGGCACAGCCTTTTAAAAATCATGTTAGTTCTATTAGGCAGGGTGATTTTTTCACAGAAATATGGAAACCTTTTTTTTTTTACAAAGCCAGACAAATCCACTAGATAGGAGGTTTCGTGTTCCTTAAAGCATTTTCTTCATTTCACACTAGTTTTTAGCATATAGAAAGGCAAAGTCTGCTCCCTTCTCTGTTAATTAATGGGAATTCTTTGGTTTATGCCATACTTTTGCCAGCAACTTCACTCTTGCATCAAAAGCCTATCAGAATGTTTAGCCGCAAACATTTATTTCATAAATCAGTTTCTCCAGTTTCAGTACTTTACCCCGGACTAATATGTGAGAGCTAAAACTTAGCATATATAGCTAATTTCTTGGTAATGTATAGCTGCACAGTTGGGATGCAAAAAACCCAAGCAAGGCATTAAGGGAATGGAAGATAGTACAGAAATACCATGACGCTATTTGGCAAATAACTTCCATGCCTTTCTATGGATATATTGTTTATAAGGAAAGGGAAAATAATCATCAGGGAAGGTCTCCTGTGAAGGCAGCCAACCTGACTATGTGCAGGGGGAGAGATGAAAGAAGGCCCCAAGTTAAACTGGGATTAGGGCTGGAAGCACTGTTAAGGTTAGCATCACCTGGCTACATTTTAAAGACCTGGTCAGGCTACAAGTCCACGTCCTGGTCTAAAACTTAAGAGGTGGACAGCTCTGAAGGCAATACGATTAGAGGTAGTTAGACCATTTTGCTGCTACTGGAGTATTTTATAATGTCACTGTGAAGACCATTTGAAAACCACCTCTTTTTTTTTTTGTGGGAAAATGCTACCCAAAGACTGGGAAGTTGCTTCATGTTCAAAAGAAGTTTAGTTCTGTTTGCTGGGAAAAAAACCCACTTAATCTGTCCTCACACAAGGCCTCTGGTCCTTGATGTCCAGTGCTAAGTTCTGTCTCTCTACACAGCAGAAGAGTAGGCAATTTTGACATGCTAAGCCTCTGCTAACGAGTTCACAGTTTTCTGTTCCACCACCAGCATCATTAAATCAACTCCAGCTGCTAGTGTGGGTTTTCTTTCTACAGGCAAACTGTATTGGTTGTTGCTTTGACATGAGTATTCTCCTGAGTTTTGTTCTTAGTTTCTTAAAATGAACAATCCCCAGAACTATTCTGATGGGTGACTTCTCTCAGCAAAGCACTCACCCCGTTCTCTGATGATGATGATGATGGTACCTGTGACTCAGCAGTGCATCGCAGAGGCCACTCTCAAAGGAGGCTCTGTCCTTGTTCAGGTTACTCTGCCAGTGAAACTTCCTTTGTTAAGAAACAACATCCTTGGTTGAAAATTGTGGACCTCTAGGCTAGTGCTCACATGCCCAGCAACCTGGGCGTGACTCTGATAACAGAACAGAAACTACCTGTCTTTGGGATGATGCTGTAAAAAGCCTCAAGTTAGCGCTGTTCTGTAGTTGAAGCTGTTTCTGGGATTACTCTTTTTACCCATCACTTACCAGTTCATACACTCAGATACACCATGTCCTTCCACATCCTCTCTCTCTTCTTTCTCCTTCATCTATCTTCAAAATACACTAAAGGATGGATCTAGGATGGAGCATCCCCACATTAACTCTCGTTACAGTACCCGGGAGGAAAAAAGCACTGTTCAAAAACCGAATTCTGCAAATGGAAGTCGTTGGTGTCCCCTGAAGTCCTGACACAACTTGTGCAAATGCCCAGGAGGCTGGCTGGCTCCAGGTCCCTCTCGGCCAACCTCATTGCAAAGCTGCTCCCTCCACCAGTTGGACACCGTTCAGAATGCAGAGGCACGTTTGTTTGCTGGTTCGAACAATCGAGAATATATTATGCATTCCCTGCACTATTTATATTGGCTACTTATAAGTTGATATTTATTTATTTAAAGTTTCCATCTGTGGGTTCTGGCTGCATTTCAAAATGCCCCCCCTTCAATCACGTTCTAATGCGTATCTCTTTTCCCAGAACATCTGTCCTTCGGGGTCCTATTATATGTAAGCTAACAGTGACACAATTTTTCACCTTATTGTGTGTGTACAGTTTTCTGCCTGGTTTTTAAAATCCCCAGAATCAACTCATAATATTACAGTTTCCTTTCACTCTAAAAAAATAAAAGGTTCAATTCCTCATGACGTTTTGAGTCCATAAGCAGCGTTATGAATCTAATCATAGTAGAGGATATAATGGAAGCAGAAATAAGCCAAGTTAGGCCCCCAAGCCTAGTCATACGAAAGCTGTTAGGGTAATTGCCGTGAAGATACTGGGGAACCCTGGTTGCAGTGAGAAGTCAGGGGGCCTTTCTGGTAATGGAGAAGTCCTACATGGTGCGTCCACACGTAGGCAGGCTTCCGACATCGCTGCAAGCGGGTCCAGCTTTTATAGCATGGAATAAACAACTCTGGTCTCATGAGCAACCTTAAAAATAACTTCAACGGTGGGACACCTGGCAGCTTCCCTCCTTATTGGGCTCCGTCCAACGTTGGCCAAGCCTAGGAAGGAGCCCAAAAAGGGGTATCTCTATCCATTTCAGTTTTGATTACATATTTCTCAGCCTAGCTGCGTGTCTGTTCCCACAGCTAATCAGCTGATTTCCAGCAGAAGGAGTCCTCCACTGGTTTCAGTGAGAAAAAACACCCTGTCTGGTTGTGAGATTCATCCACAGGTCAACTTCAATTCAGGGCCTATTGCTCAGGCTCTAGGACTTCAGTTGCCCAGAGCCCCATCCAACCTGGTCTTGAACACATTGAGGGATGAGGCATCTACAAGCTCCCTGGGCAACCTGTGCCAGAGGCTCGCCACCCTCACAGTGAAAAACTTGGTCCTTACATCTCATGTAAATCTCCCCTCTTCCAGTTTGAACCCATTACCCTTCATCCTATCGCTACAAGCCCTTGTAAGAAGTTCCCCAGCTTTCTCATAGGCCCTCTTCAGATACTGGAAGGCCACAATAAGACCTCCTTGGAGCCTGCTTTTCTCCAGGCTGAACAACCCCAGCTCTCTCAGCCCGTCTCTCTGTTGTCCTTGTTAAGGTAGCACCAGATTTACTGCTGGCTTTAGACTTCAGCTTCTGCACTGGTATCTGACGTGTGCCTGTGTGCACCAAAGCCAGTTGTGTGCTTCCCGAGTTGGCAGGAGTGGAAGTGCAGATGCAGGAGATCTCTCGTCTGAGGGAAGGCAGCTCTTCAACTACTTTTAGACAAATTCTGAGCGCACAGGCTTTGAATCCAGCTAATGAATTCAGTGTGTGCACAAGAACACAGGCTTGGAAAGGACCACCTGGTTCACCGATCACCACTCACTGCAAGCATCTGTATCATGAATGTTAAGAGCAAAATGTCCTGAAGGATGCCATTGTCTTCCCCCTCCACCTCCTGCATGCCATAAAGTAACATTCTTCTAAAACACCCACCTTTATCAAACTACCATCTTTAGGTGATGAGTTGCAAAGTCTCAGAACTGATACTATATGACAGGAAAAATGGAGAAGTAAGGGAAGGGCTCGACTGATGTTGTAGCACTCTGAGGTGGCTGAATACGTTACATGAAAACACCTGTAAGACCCTATGAGACCAGTCCGACTTCGTCCAAAGAAGGGAAACATCCCAGAAACCAAGTAAGCCTCGAGGCAAAAACATTCTCCTGGACTCCTGAGGTGACTAGTGAAGTCCCGAGGCAGAGGAACAATCATACAATCATAGAATGGCTTGGGTTGAAGGGACCTTAAAGACCGCCTAGTTCCAACTCCCCTGTCAGTTTGTAATCAAATACAGTATTTCTATACAACAGTAAATACAACTGACAGTTCAAGTCTGTTGCCTTCAAAGCCTGGGGACACCTACAAATGAGGTGTTCAGCTCTCAGTATGGCAAGCTGTTCCCGCTACCTGCAGGTATGCTTCCACTCCACAATCTCATCCCTCCCCTAAACTTCATCTGGTTTGTGTCCCGGCTGTGTTTGGAAAGCCCTTCTAGAATTTTGGAAAGCCCTTCTAGAATTTCACTCAACTCTCTGGTTAGCGTGTCTTTTTCTAATTTCCAGTCTAAACATACTCAAGACACAATTAAGTCCACTTGATTTTCTCTCTGTATTATTACGTTCTGTTCTCTCACTCATATTTGACCCCTCAACATATTTTTGAAAAGTAAGCGTCTCTTAATTTTGCTATAACAGCAAGAAAATGTCAATCAGTCCTGTAATATGGAGGTAAGGAGGCACATCACGCAACTATGCATCCTTCTCTACAACTCTCCAAGCTTAAATAGATTATCTTCTGATGACAAATAACCAGACAATATAGGATAGTTTAAATGAGCCTCGTACAACTGGATAAACAACTCCCTGTTCCTACTGGATGGGCACAGCCTGAAATCCCTTTCAGCAGTTTGGGTTTTTTCACTAGCTCCACCAACAGCAGCTCCTTGGTCTTCTCATTTTCAGCTCCACCACAGCCTATGAAGAGCCCTTCACAGAAGGGTCCATCAGGCCCAGCAGTCCCTCCCTGAGAGTAGCAGCCCCTAAGGAAGAGCAGAGCTACCCATCCCATGGGAGAATTGCCCAGAACTCCCTCCTGACCCTCAAACACTTGCAGTTCACTTACTTTCGGAACAAAAAATGAAGTCTTTCCATTTTTCAGGCCCTCTTACGCTTTCCTTCCGTAACTCTGTCCTCATGTTCTCTGCACCTCTATGCAAGGCCAGCACTCGTCTCCTGCTGGAACCTGGAGTCCACAATAACCACCATCCACTCGGGACACACCTCCCTGGTACGTGCTGGGCACTCACCACCCTCCAATTTCCTCCGAGCCCTGGAACAGGACAGTGAGCAGGTCCACGCTCACTCCTGACAGCCCGTGAGGAGTTGTTCAGACCTCTGTCTCTGTAACGGCTACACTATTCCATCATTCCTTGGAAGAAATCTGTCTCACGCTTTCCATTCTCTGAACTTTCCTAGCTCCTGCTATACCTTTTAGAGATGGAGCAACAGAACTGTATGCTACTCGAGGTGCAAGAGAAACATGGGCTTACACAGCAGAAGTGGGACATTTTTAGGATATTTTTGGTACCTTTCCCTTTCTATTAATTTGCTCTTATAGCCACTACTGACACTCGAGTTAACATTTCCAAAACTCAAGTTCACATTCTCAGAGAAGCCTCTTTTCTATTTCACAGCTCTAGCTGATGTTGATCAGTGAGTGGCAATGGCCAGCTCAGCATTCATCACCTCACGTGGGGGGTTTCTGCCGTCTTCACTTTGCATCCACCTCCAGTGAAGTTCACCTGCCACTGCCTTGCTCAGACCCTCTGTTCTTGCACAATCCTCCTGCAGTTTTTCATGGCCAGCACTCATCTGCAGCGCTCTGAATAAAAGCATCAGCAGCACACCCTGTCATCTTTTCCAGCTCATTTATCAGTTGAGCATCAGAGGTTTAAGCACAGATTCTCTTGAGAGCCTACCACTGTCATCCTCTCCCTCAGACATCTGATCGCTTAGTTCTACCTTCTGTTTCCTATCTTTGGAGCAATTTTTTGTTGATCTGTAGAGCACTCCTCCTTTTATCTGATGGAAGTGCAGGCTCCTAAGGGTACGGTAATGAAGTGCTGCTCTCTTGGCCTCACAGTGTTAGCCATGGAGTATAGCAGACCCCTATCATAGAATCACTGAGGTTGGAAAAGACCTCTAAGATCATCCAGTCCAACCATAATCCTACTCTACCAAGTCTGCTGGTAAACCACGTCCCTCAGCACCACATCTACATGACTCTTCACTGTATCATGGTGCTTCACTGGGGAGAGCCCATTTTGGGGTCTGCCTGCTCCTTTTTACCACCATGACATCCTTTTGGTATGACCCTGGGGCTGCTACTCTGGAGGTGGGATTGTGCTAAAATGTCCCCTCCTTCTTCCTCTTTCTCAGTAGTTTTAGGGTTCTGCAACCAGAGGAAGGATTGTCAAGAGATGACCTGAAGGTAGCATGCCAGTGAACCTTTCAGTGCTTCTGAATTCCTCCACAAAGCTGACCCTGAGTACACTGGGCTCTCCTCCTAGTCAGCACACACACGCCAGTAAGGCTCGATGTATTCTGATGCCCAGTTTAGTAAGCTGGACTCCTACACGATGTTCTGGCTCTGACTAATTCTGTGAGGTGGGATGAGCAATGATCGCATTTGTTTTGCCCTTCTACCAGGCTGATCTGGCCTACAGTAGATGTCTCGCCTCATTCTTCCTTCCCGCAGCACAAACTGGGCAGCTTTATCCACCACCTACCTCTCTGGGCCTCCCTTTCCTTCCTTCCAGTTATTGCTCTGCTTCCAGCCTCATATCTGCGGCTGAGCTTCTGTTCCAGCTACACCCGTCGTAGGTGGGGCTTCTTACCTCGAAGTTACATGACTGCTCACTTGGCGCCCGAGATCCGCCCTGGCTTGTTTCCACATCTCTGGTTTGTTTGGAAATGTTTGGAGTGGAGGAGGCAGATGGGCTGGTTCTATGAAGATCAGCTCCTCAGCTGCTACAGTAACCTACTTTTGGGAGTCTGGCAACCTCCCACTCCTAATGCAAGGGCAGGGGTCACACCTGCAGCTGCTTTGAACTTCACTGAATAAGGTTCAGAACTTGATACTTGAAATCTAAGACTTTATTTTACCAGAATGTATAGAATTTGAATACCTAAGCTCTAAACTATTGAGAGGACACTGCAGCTCTTGGGGAAGCACGTGTTCATGGAAATGACGTAGATTACGAAAGCTTCAGCCATGTGCTACAAGCAAACACATTTGTTTAAAAAAGTTGAACTACCATATGCTGAAAATCTTGCCTACAGCAACCCCCCTGCTATCAGTCCCTATATGGCAGTGTGCTTATTACTATTAAATTTGATCCTTTGTTGTACTAACCCACAAAATCAACAAAATTCTTCCGTATAACACTTCTGTCCTTCACAGCATTACAGGAGGTTTAAAAACTGTACCAAAGACCTTGTGCCAAAGTTACTAAGAGAAGTACCACGGAGGACTCATCACAAGACCCGTCCCATACGACCACTTCTAGTAACTCCTCTGCAACCTGGTAACTCAGCACCCCCTGTCACAGGCTTCTCTTTGTCAGGCTCCTTATCTGCCTAGACCAGCTTCTTCTAATTCCTGGATTAATCTGCACCATCTCCACTTTAAATAATAATTTCCTTTGGGAGCTGTGCCGAATGAATGCTTCCCATCAATCTAGATAGCTGAAGCGTGACTGTAGCTGGGGGTGTTTGGTATCTCAGCAAAAGGAAGCATTACTTGAGTCTGACATCGCCTTCTGAGCAGAATTTTGCTTTTTATCCCACTTTTGATGATGTTCTTGATTACTCGCCATTCAAAACCCGTCCCAAGATGTTACACAGTGTCAGAATAACCTAATTTGCACGTGGTTTTCAGGATTTCTTTTTTTTGCATAGATGTTTTATGGTTTTTATATATATATATATATATGTAACATGTTAACTAGCATTCACCAGTCAGAATGCATTACCCCCATACTGAAATAAACACTAGGAGTTTTCGCTAGCAGACTTGTACTGACCAGAATAATCAGAATAATAACATACTCAGCTTCTACAAAGGAGGTGACTAATGAAACTGAGAGCTTTCCTATCCTTTACTCGGCCTCAGATAAATCACAGACTCAACCCCAAAACCTCCCAACAGAAAGGAGACTGGTCATTTGGTATTCCTGGATGCTTTTACAGCTCTACCACTTCCATAGCAATATTAAATCAATAGTGGAGTATTTAGAAGTAGAGTGCAAATACTTCCTATCATTTTAGAACAACTGTTTAATACTGTTCCTTATGTTTTTAATCTACAGCACTAGTGTGCTACCTTTTTCATAATCTGTATTTTTTATAGGAAAGAAGATTTTTTTTATTATTTACATATTTTTTTCAAGTTTACATATTTTTTTCAAGTCCAGTGCAACTTGCTGAGGAAAAGGAACCTGCCCATTTCCACATTCTCCTGTCTTTGAAGTCCCAGCTAGAAATTCAGAAGTGAAACCATGACTTGAAGAGCAGTAACTCTGGTCACGATATGTGAATTTCCCACAAACCCCACCACCTTTTCCCTGTGGTACAGCAGAGTTGCTGAGCAAATTTCCATCCCATTATTCAAATCAACAATTAAATTCTTAGAGCCATGGAGCATGCAGCAGTCATCATTCCAAAAGCCTCCTACGGTCAGATTTTCTATCATTTCCCCATCATTTTCTGAGTTCATATTTCAAAGACGTGACCTTTAGTCACAAGTGCATCGCATAAGCGTTATTCCCTGGGTGTAAGTCTATCCAGACATCTTAAAGCCTTACTAAATTTAAAAACAGAGACGCAAAAGATAAGGAATATAAGGAAAAAATCCTGTAGCTTTCAGGAAGTGCAGTGGATGAACCGGTAAATGAAAAAAACCAACCCATCCTAAGGTGAACTCAGCCTCAAGGAATGCTGCTTACGAAGCGGATTTTTGGAGAGAGTGTTTCGGAAACAACTGTCACCAAAAGTGTGCCCATATTAGAAGGGAAATTACGGTACCTTAATTGCACTTCTCAGGCAGTTGTTGAGATGATATGTTGATCACCTGCAAAGCAGAAAAGAGAAGATTAATAATATTATTCATATTTTAATTACTGATTAAGAAGAGCAACTAATATCATAGATTTATAATTTATTAAAATAGTTTTAGCCTTCAAAACAAAAAGACCAGCAGAATACTTAGCTTTTGATAGCTGCTATGTTATTCCTGATAAAGGCAGCTTCCAGTAAGAAAAATAACAAGCAAACAATGCCTGAGGTTTTCACTGAAGTAGGTAACATATTTGCATGAAGGCTGTCAACTCAGAAACCATGGAAAAACTCACAAAAACTTTTCTTCTTATAAAATACCTGCCCTAAAACATATCAGTCAGGCACTTAGCTGCAATTTGCTCGGACTCAAAGATATTCTCTGCCCTTCCCCAGCCTGAAATGTTCAACAGTAAAATCCCGGAGTGGTGCTTTACAGCCCTTTGCTACCTGCGCGCGAGCCCTCCCTGCGATAGAGAACACAACTGGTGGGCCCAGGAGTATTTTGGGGGCTGTTTCTCCAGTCTTTACCCAGGTGAGGCTGTGCCATGGAGAAACGGGGAATGCCCGTAGAAGCCGAGGGATTCAAGAAGCAGCTGGGCCTTCAGGCACAGACCGTCAGGGCTGAAGCTCCGAGGACCTCTACCAAGGAGTGCCTTCTGGTGGCACAGGCCAGAGCCCCCAGGGCTCCTAACGGTGTGAGACCTGGGAAAACTGGCTGCTGGCTCCCCTCCCATTTTTCCCCTCTGTAGGTTGCTCATCCCGGTGACACCTTCTGCCAGACTTTTGGAAGTGCACAGGCTTACCAGTTATCAGCACCGTGGCAGGTACGCCAGGGAACAGCATTTGGATAATCCACTGAGTCACTGAGAAAGCGCGACTGCAAGTTACCCATGTTCAACGCAATTAAATCTAAACCGAGGCTGCAGCTCGGAACCTTTTCAGACTTCAAGGTTGTACGCAGCCTGAAAATGTAATCTAAAGTTAAAAAGTGGTGTGTGGTCTTGTGTTCAGCCTAGACACGCAGAAGGTTTGCTATGAGCACGGCACGGCTGCCTGCTGCAGCGTGGGCCAAGCTCTGCTTGCGCCCGACAGCAAAAAATCTCAGGGATGAAACTGAGTTTGAAGCTGCACTTGAACGAGATCTTTTATTTAGGGGCAGAGATCGTAAATTGTTATTGGTTGGCTTTAAAACCAAAGTCATACAGTTGCTGGGCTCATTTCACCTCTCTTTTTCAGCAAAATCCAGGTCTTTTCTAAGGGAGCATCTGCCAGCGTTCTCTTCGGACAATTTCCCATGACGCAAAGACATTTTGCAGCTTGCTGCTTTCTCCTTTACTTCAGCGTTCTTAAGTTATCTACGTAACAGGACCCAATCATGCAGAATACACAGAGAGCTATGACTCGGCCAATAAAAGAAGAAAACTTCTTCTCAGGGCTGTTCATGGACAGCACAGATGCTATTTGTTAGACGGCAGTCAGCCAGCTCGTCGTGCTCTGAAAACACGCGTATTTAGGTACACGTGGTTTGCTCCGCAACACCTGGAACTGCTGCTTTGTTCTGAGGTGTAAGAAATACATGGCAGGTTGGGTAATCGGATTGAGAAAGTAACTCATGGCTGTTAAGGTTGATGAAAAGTGTGGAATTATATGGATCTGATGCTGTCTTCAAAGCAAATATCACATAAGGGGAAGCAAGATGGTATTTTATTAGCCAAAATCTACGTAAAATATTGGGCAAAAATCTACGTAAAAATTGGTAAGCGTCATTAACAAGACACCGTATGTGTGTGGGAGTATATAAGTTTTCCCCAGAACAGGTCTGCTTGACCAAACCATTTCTCTCTACTATATATCAATGCACACATATATAAACATACAAAAAAAGTGGAAAAAAAAAAAAAGTACGAGACAAAAATAAGGAATAAATAACACACAGTTCATTAGAACAAAGATTTGTTCCTATTTCTGAAAACATCAATCACTTCTACCATATTTTTCAAGAAAAAAAAAATTGTTTCCAGCATACAAACATGTTACTGAAACTACTTCCCCAAAAAACTCCTTATTTAAGTAGAGCTGGTATAAGATTGGAGATGGGAGGATAGCTGCTCATTGAGCACACACACTTGTCTCTATGAAACACTTTCTACCAACACCACGGATACCACTGGTCCAACATTCCACCAAAATAATGATGTATCTCACCCCCAAAACTCCACAGCGTTAAGGCTGCAATTAGTTTGTCTGGAGAATGTCCAGTCTTCCATGCACGTATTAGAGAGGAACAAAATGAATTGCATTGCTATGGGAACTGAGTTTATTACTTGCTTTACCAAGAGATTAATGCCTAATGTCAGCAGGTTTTATGATAAATAATTGTCTTTTTGCATTTTTGTAATGAAGATGCATCACACTGTGTGTTGTTCACACACCGCAGAACGCTATTTCTCTAGCCATCAAGGCCTTTTTGTTCCATACATTATTTTACAGAAAAATTAGGCTGGTTAGATTGTGATTGTTTGGGATTTTCACATTTTTTAGAAAGACACTTCAGCTCCGAGTTTTCTGCGGCACTAGAAACGAACACAGCTACACACTGTAGCTATTCCATCAGCCTGTGACTTGGTGCTGGAGGAGCAGATGAAAGCAGGCGGTGCTGTAGCCATCCCATCCCCGCCATCTGCGCTTTGGGGTTCTCCTCTGGCTTTTACATCCCCACCATACACGCAGGTCAAAGCTACGTGCAGAACCAGCCACTCCCTTGGACTCTCACACTCCACACGGAGTGTTCTGTGCCCACTGGAACGGGCCTCGAAAAGGAACCTCATTCACACGCACTAAGACATTCTGAATCGACTCAAAATGCAATGAAGAGGAATAATTAAAGGATTCACATCAAAACCATGCCCCAAACTATTAACTGTTTCTCTCCCCACGAGGAAGTGATGGGATATGTTAAGAGAAACACACTAACGTGAGTGGGGGTGAGGTAAGAACACGTTCTGGTACAATTCAGTGCCTTGTAGCCCTTGTTTGCCAGTATCACGTAGTATCAAACTCGTCCTGAATGGCAGGAGCTGGGGGGATACTTCAGCTAGCAGTGATGACATGCTTACCTCATAAGCGACTATTAAGCCCCCATATGTAGCGAAAACTGGACATCTGGCCTTTTATTTCTTTGCTGCCCTTTCAGCAATGGAAGCCTCAGTGAAAGGCGTTCTGAAATTCTGGTGCCGTGTTTCCTTGTAACCAGCAAATGAATTAAATTAGAGAGCAAGCACAAACGGCATGTTGGTATAATCACTTCAAAATCTTGTGCTGACTAAATACATTTTCAAGGCTCTAATTCCAGACTAGCTTCATTTCTGCAATTGATGACTGCCTGACAAGCAACTCCTGTCGTTAAATCTGAAACACTTTGGGGTATGTGTCTAAGATCTTCCTATTTGAACACAGTCTTCTCCTTCTTTCTTAGTAACGGAATAAAATATTTCACCTAAAGGAGAAGAAAAGGCCAAGTTTGGGAAGAAGAAAGGTCTCTGTTCCCAACAAGCAATGTGAGAACCCTGCACAGGCTCAGTCCGTAGTTCTGCCCTGATGCTTAGAATTTGTCATTTTCTGAAGACTGAAGGAGCTGCCAGGAAAGCACAAACGCTCGAATTTGAGTATATAAAGCATTCATTTCTCAGTTTTCCTGAAATGGGTTCCTGACCTTTTGCAACAGACATCTGCTGACTCTCCGGTAAGCTGCCACTATGAGCTTGCAATGTCCGAGACATGGGGCTTTGATCCCGTGAAGCTGGCTGTAATTTGAGTTTGCGTTGAAGGACTCGTGGCCTCTTTGCACGTCAGCACTCACTCAGTTCTAGCTACCAGGTCTGGCAACTGCTTAGGTACGTCCTGCAGATCCCTCTGAAGTCCCACATTTTTAAGTCCTATGACCTCTGCCCAGCTCAGCCTGGGCCGTGAGCTCCCTGCCCCTCTCTGCTGTGAGACAGGCTCCACACAGCTGCCTTCACGCCACCCTCTTGGGCCATGGACATCCACCTTTATTTTAATTAAGCCAGCGTTATCTACAGTACCTACACTTTGGTACTTGATACCCCAGCAGACACCATCTCTACACTTCTCTCAATGTCTCGTCTGGAATTTTTATGCAGGTAACATATAGTCTGTAACGCAAAAAATTAAAGCATACTGAACAGCTCTTTAAATATCCACATAATTTGCTTTCTGCAGAGACTAATCACTACTTTTTTTTGCCTGCTTACAAGGAAAATTGATGAACCAAAATCCAAAGTGGTGTTAGGGTGGGGGGAGCAGAATTGCTTTGCATGTGAAGTGCTGGGGCCTGAGTTGTGGGCCCGGAGTTACAGCTGACCTGTGAATGAGTCACAA
>VZZY01016063.1:43927-57119 GCA_013400335.1 Eurystomus gularis
AGTGGGCAGCAGAGGAGCTGGGCCCACAGGAACCTCTGGCAGGAGTGTCTGAAAGAAGCCTTGTGAGGGGCTGTTGCTGAGTTCAGTGTTGGCCGCTGTGATCAGGCAACCGATGGCAGCATAAAGTGATGACGGCTGAACCAGCACAATAGCATGCAAACAATTTTTCCTCTGCTGTAGAAAAAATGGGGTTTGATTTTGCTGAAAGGTATGTGAAGTAAAAGTTTTCATCAGAAAAAAAAACATAAATACAACTATATCCTCCACATCTAATAAAACTTATCTGCTCCAGGTTTGTAAATAAATACGTTTAGTTCCTAGTAAGCAAAACCTAACAGTGGTATTCCTAAAATCTCTTAGAAAACCACCATCTTCCAAAAGTCTCCACCACCTCTGATAGTATGTAAAGGGCATTATCCTGGCATTATTAGTATAAATTCTGTTGTCAAATTGGAGCAATGAAAACTTGACTTACTGCAATGCTTTTGTGGAAAATCGACTCTGTCATATTTTTGTTGGCAACAGAAAGTGAACTCAAGTCAAAGGAAGTGATTTGTGTCAGTGTTATTTCTTGCTTTCTTGTATACACCACACAGACATTTATGCCTGCCTGTTTAGAGTGCATGTAAATGCTGTTTTCACACAGCCGGTGGAACCTGCTTGGCTGAGCACAGGAGCAGGGACCAAATTCCAAAATTATAATCTCAGTTCCGATTCTCCTTTCTGTACTCTGCGCCACAGCAACTCGCTCTATAACTCAGCTGCGTCCAAAGCATATTTAAAGAATTAACTGCTTATAAGAAAATACAACCTCCAAAATCATTTTTTACAAGTTCTAGTTAATTTTTTCCTACATGCAGGTGACTCAAAATCTCACAGTGCTTTAGAAAAAGGTTTGCTTATAGGTCAACAGAGACTGCATGTTTATTCCATCCACAGAATAAACAAACCAAACAACTCTGTGCTTGTTCCATATTCCCCATCTGTCTTTGTACCCTCACACCTCAATCCTTCAAGGTATCGCTTGCTTTGACCAGCTGACTTGCTGTATAATATAATGCACTTCAAAAATTGCGTAAATAAAATGATCTTGAGAACCAACAGCTATATTCCATCACAGCTAGCACCCGCGGTAGAAATTTCTAGGGATATCATAACAAATTGCGTCAGATTAAAAGACAGAGATCCTGAACATATGTTCCATTTGGATACGACAGAAACAAGCAGCATGGTTTGGAAAAATGTTTGTGTGGTACCTCAGATGAAGCCCACACAGATATCTTCTAAGTTGTAAAGAGGTCCTCAGTGTGAGCAGAAAATCCAGCCCTAGGCATGATTCAGCCCTTACACCGGCCTGTGGTTAAGCAGGGGAATACCAGGAGTAGACCCTAGTCAGAGAAATCACTGAGATGTTCTTTCTCCTCTTCCTACACAGCCCATCTGTGAAATCCCTGTTTGCCTTTACAGCTGGGACTTCAAGTTGTCTATTCACATCAGGCATCTGCTGCCAGACTCAATCTTTTTAGCTTCAGCACATTTTGAAGCCCTACCTGTACGTAAATAGTGCTGTGAGGGAGAACAGACCTCAGCTCCATTGTGATGCTACTTCTACCAGGAGGTGAGTGGGGAAGAGATGGGAGAGAGACAAGTCATCTCCACACAGACTTTTCCCTAAGAACGGCCAATGGTAGGAAGCTGCCTCTGAGACCAGCTGGTCAGTGGGGAAGCTCTGAGTCCAGCGTGGCTTTCTACTACATCAGACACTAGTGGAAAATGGAGTAAGCCTGGGCATTGAACTTTCCAGAGTTCTGAAAACTTGGAGTGTGGGGGTTCATAACCCAAACAACAGATGACACTGACTCACTGCTCCAATCTGTTGTCTGAGACAGCCCTGCGATGAATTGATAATTTCAACGACAGATGAGTTGAACTGCTTTAGAAACATGACAAAGGAGAAGACAATAAAATGTTCAGAGAAATAGTGAGAAAAGCACACAGAATTTCATGATGTTCAGAACGGTGCTTAGACACCAAAAGGCCAGGCAACTGAAATACACACATGTACACATACACCCTTCATCAACAGCTTGTCTCTCCTTCGGTTTATTGCAGCTAATCATCACCAGTTCTTACCAAGATTGACGAGACAGCTTCTCTCAGTCCTGGTTTCCCCTGGCATCCTCACAGGACCTTTCCCTGACTTCTATTTTCTGTTTTCTACTTCGCATTTGCACAGCTGGTTTCCAAGACTGTAGTCCTTATGGACATTGACCACTCCTCTCCAGACAGAGGCATAAAACGACTATGAGCTGTGAGTTTGCATGTAAACTTTCTTGGTTTTTTAAAGAACCCCAAAACCTTCAATTTCCAGAGCCAAAGTTAGAAGTATGGACTCTCCAGAAAGGTGTCTCCCAAGCAACTGAGCGGAATTCCTCCTCCCCTGTGGTCCCTGGTCACACGGTACCAAGGCTCCAGCCACATACCATCGGTAGGAGCCTAGCCAGAAGCCTACCACCTCCTCCCCATGCACTGCATCTGCATGAACGGAAAGCATGAAACAGATGGAGCCTTCAACATGTGAGATTGTCACAATGGTTTGACATGAGGAGAGGAGAAACATAGGAAATACCTTTTCTCTTTCTTTGGCTTGTTCAAGCCGAAAAGGCTTTAGCTCACTTCATCATAGAATCATAGAATGTTTCATGCTGGAAGGGACCTCCAGAGGTCATCTAGTCCAACCTCCCTACACAAGTAGGGACATCTACCTAGGTCAGGTTACTCAGAGCCTCATCAAGCCTGACCTTGAATGACAATACTGACTTCTTTATAAAAATTCATTTTTAAAATATTGACTTCTTGTAAAAGTCAGTCCCTTCTTATGAAATGCTCTTACACATCAAGGAGGGAAGTTGGAGAGGAACCCAGAGAGAGAGGAACTGCAAATCTGTCCTCACCCAGCTCCAGCTATGCTAGGTGAAAGCTGCCTGGGCCCACACATCTCCCAGCCCACGTCCAGCTGCTTCTCACTGCTCTTCTGGTGGAGGCACCCACTCCTCCAGCCCTGCTGGGAGCATGGGCCACCAGCTCACTCTCCAATCTGTTTCAATCACAGTGAAAGAAGTTTAAGTGACATGTGACAAAATACGGTTTCAGAAAAACTCCTAGGAGCTACTCAGTCAAGAGGTTTGCAGAGGTGGGAATGCAGTGGGAGTGGTGAAGAATGGATGCTCCTAGGTACAGCCCCAGACACAACCCCTTGTTCAGGCTCTGTGCTGTCCTCCAGCCTAGAAGGAGTTCTTAAATAGGGATGACATGAACTTGTATGACATAATTACACTGAGCTTCTTAAGCAAGTGGTTGCTTGTCCATATTTGCTCATACTCATCCCCATCCTCCTGAGAGCTCCTTTCTACTCTCCACCTTAAAAAGGTTCAGAAATGTTTGAGCAGCATATTCTGGAAGAAAAGCTCCCACAGTCTTTCATCCCCCGGTCTGCGGAGTATTTCTGTTAGCCTGTTTTAGAATGTGTTTGGCTTGCTCAATATTTCTCCCACTTACATGGAACTACTGAAGGAAACATTCAGAAACATACAGCCGTATGGTTCTGGACACATATATTCCTAGCTCTTTTTCCACCATCAGTCCTCTGTCCACTGATAAATGCAACTAAAGACAAAATCACACACTCACGCCCTTTACTGTTCGAGACAATACCCTCACCTGCAACGGCTTTGGTACCTCAAAGCAAACAAGTATCTACAGGCCATGCACGCTGATTATCACACGCAGTCACGTTACGTGGGTGAACCCCCACAAGTCCACCTACTACATACAAGAAGACAGGGCAGAAACTGGTGACTGAGCAAAGACTGGTCACACTGATGTATTAAAACACATAAGGAAGACCAAATTTTCTCTGAGATATTGAAAGCAGAAGTCTAAGGTATTTTTGATATTTGTAACAAAGGTAACAATGCTGACTTAGGCATTTAGGCTTCAAAACCCATTAGCTCACACAGATGAAAATCCCAAGGCCTGAGTGGTATAAACCCCGGCAATCTTGATGCTTCTTGTTCTCAGACACTGCTAAAACTCATTCCAAATTAATGTATTTGGTCTTAATCAGATCTGATCCCAGGGCTGAAGAAGTCAAAAAATATTTGTTTCTCATGCTGCCAGCGGCCCCTCTAGTCCCGCACGCTGATTATCCTGTGTTTTGTATTTCTCTTTTTAATACACAATGATAAATGAATACCTGTGGGGTTTCCACAATTTGGGAACCATCCACTGCAGCCAACCATTTAAGCGTGCAAGTGGCTTCATACACTTCCTGACATGGCTGCAAATGAGAGCAGAATCTGAGCAGCCGCATTAATACATCCTGCTCAAATTAAAGCTTAGCAATGCGCGAGTTGTTCAGATTTCTATTCAAATAAGACAAACAAGTGTCAAATCCAGAGGGGGTCTTAAAGCTGGTATTAAGTTTGACTTTGTTTTTCTCTGCAATACTATAAGTTTGGGTTCAAGGACATTGCTTCAACACCCACTGAAGAAAATCCAGCTTGAAACAACATGTTTCTCATCAAAGGAGTCTTTTGAATCAAAAAATCCAAAGGAATGCTTTCCTTGCCCCATTTACATTTTTGAAATTATCATTACATAAGTACCAATTTCGGGAGGCAAACTCTTTAAGAAATGGCTTCTATAAGCAGCTTTCTGGCTGATGCATTCTTGCTGTTGCTCGAAAACATTTCTGTGGCTTGTTTGTGTTACTTTGTTAATTTTATTGTAATTTAGTATTAATTAATAGCTCTGTGGTTATAAAGTGTTTAATCAGTTGCAACTCTTAATTATACCACAGCATTGCTTAATAAAACAATACACTATTGGGATTAAAACAAATTAATTAAATTAAGCTGCTATCCTGTTTTATGGGTAATTTATTGCATGATAAAAGCAGTCATGAAATTGTTTTCATGGCAACTAGCCTAAAAAGACTTTGTGTGTGCTCTTTCTTACCTTATCTACAGCGAAGAACCATCACTGATGTCACTGGTTCTCTACAGATCAGCCTGAGCATTGTAACTTCTCAAAACCAGCAAGACAGTCACAGAAATTCAGTAACGGAGTGACCTTGTTTCTGGAGCAATGCTGAAACAGGACCAGTGCACTCAGCTCTGGATGGTAACTGTCCAAGCAAGAAAGCTGTCCCCAGCAGTGGCCCACAGACCACGACCTTAGGATGTACTGAGCCAGAGGTTGCGCCTTTGCCTGGTGAGGTCACGGGAGAACTTCTGCTCCATGAAAAAGTCAAATTGCATCTCGAACCCACCTAAGCTTTTGCCATCTGCCACACTCCATGGCAGCGAGGTCCACGCGTTAACCACTACCTGGGAAAACACTCCATTTGCATGCTCTAAATCTGCTACTGGGTCATTTCATTTAATATATTTTAATCCTACTTCTTGCATTATGAGAAAGAATTAATAAATTGCGTGTAACCACTTTTCCCCCCTTTGGAGTTTACATCTCTGCATGAGGTCCACACCTGGGCTGCATCTCTCAGGCTGAACATTCCGAAGGTGTTCAGTGTCTCCTCACACACTGCCACTCCATCCCACTGCCCCTCCTTAGGCCTTCATTCGTCACCACAGCCATTTATTCTATGCTTGGTATTGCCTGGCACTTGTCGTGACTAAAATTAAACCTTAACTGCTTCAGATCATTTCTTCCTGGGCCAACATAATTCAAAAATTCTGTCCTTGTCAAAATACTTTCACATCTTTCTGAAGCTCCCATGTTTGTGACCTCCTAGTGCTAGTACTCATGATACCGCGCAAGTCAGCGGAGAAAAAAATTGAGCAGGACAGTCTTGTGTTTAATATTAGTCACAAGCTCACCACAGAGCCGAAAACTCTTCCCTGCCTGCCAGCACATTACAATTCCAGTGCTCACTTATGAGAACAGCACACAGTAAACTGCTAAAAGAGCAACTTAACTTGAAACAAACAGCAGTCCTTGCTTTGTCCCCATCTCCTAAACCCGGTATTTATGCAACAGGATTTCCCTTGGCAGTCCCCCCGGGCCTCTGCTGTCACCTCTCGGTCTCAGGTATGGGTCGTGTTCAGAGACCGGTTTTGGCCAGTTCTACAGATGCTTTAGGGTGAATTTCTTTAGTCTGGTGGCTTGAATACAAAGCATCTCTCTAATTATTTTTCTAACATTATCTATTCCTCCTTGGGCCCTTGCATTAGCTCCTTAAATTAGTAAAGAAACTCTGACTGTATTTCCAGTGTTTCTCATGATATTTGTAGACTATACAATTCAATACCTCATCTGTCAGAAAATGAGTGCCATACATTTCATCCTTACTTGCTAACAAAACTGAATTTTAAAGTCCCTTAAGATAGATATTTTACTGAAAGGAATGTAAAGATATTCACACACCAAGTCCCAAAGGTTGGTTCACCTCTTCTGACTCCGACCGTTCTGCTAAATTGATGGTATCATCTTGTATCAGCCCTCCAACAGACGGGCAGAGACAGTCCAAAACTGCCACAGTTTTTGGAGAATAACAAGTTAGCAAAAGGAACTGTTGAGCTATATAGCCTCGTAGGAGGAACTGGAGGTGGCTGAGCCAACACGACTGCTCGGCACCATCTCACATATGTGTCTAATAGCTCATAGGGTGATACTTTTGTCTTAATCTTTATTTGAGAGTTTTTTTCCTTTCCCACTAGGTCTTTGCAGAGGTGAGTCTTTGTGTCTGAACAGAAGCACCTCTGTATAATTGGTCCCTTTACCAACTCCTTACTTGTGCAGTCCACGGGGCTTTACTGCAGTGGTGCCTTAACAGAATCCACACACAAATCCTGCAAAACAAAAAGGCTGAAGGTCACTCAAAACCAACGAGGTCTGGACTGGCTTTGCATGCAGGTCTCTGCTGTGCACCCTCCTCACATCACCAATTACAGCATGCTTTATATTTGAGGCATTACTGAGCTCACTTTTTTCCTAGGACTCTTCTTTCTCCTAAACCCACTTGTTCTGGTTTTTTTGTGTTTTCTGCAGAATGAGTAAAGTTTTGCTTCTGTCTAAGCAATAAGCTTTGACACGAGAGAGCAGGAAGGGTGGTACCAAAGCACCACGTGACCTAATTATTTGAAATCTGCACCTCAGTTCACTGGGGTTCTCCTGGAGCAATGAAGCCACATACGTCTGTCTGAAACGCCACGTCTGTCTTTTCTGAATCCAGGAAACGGCTTGCGCAGAGCGGCCCAAAGCTGGCTGCTCCACGCTGACTCTTGTCGCCACTCAGTTCAGGCTGGATTTCCTCCCAGCACCTCCACCTGCGGCCTTAGAAACACCCACGAAGGTACTTGGTGATTTGCAAAGGGGAGTGTGCCCCAGACACTTCCACGCTTCCCACACTGCAGCGATAACACGTCTCCACTGAAGAACAGTATAGATGTCACGAGTGTGCCTCGTGGCTGCTGCTTCTGAGAGGAAGGCAGGTGGGTTCCGGGCTGGTCCCCACTGCCTTTCAAGCACAAAAGGAATGAAGAATGCCTAATACTGCAGAAAAGCAGAGACAAAAAGGGACCTCCCTGGTGACACTCAACAGCGTGGAAAGAAACTCCCTGCATGACTCGGGCAAAAACAAACACGCGACAAAAATATGCTCTTCAAATACAAGCTCTACCTGGTGCCTCCATGCGCCGGGGGGACGGCTCAGGGGAAACGCAAATAGACTTGTGCGACTTCCCATCCCGCTCCTGGACACCTGCGGGGCGCTTCAGCACAGACCCACTCTGGCTGTTAGAAACTCCTAGGGCCAAAGAGAGCAGCTGATTGTTCCCTCGAGAAATTCACTGCCTACAAAGGAACATGCTGGTGCCACACTTGAACTTACTGATGGAACAATAAGACTGTTACAAGCACTTGGCCAAAAAAGCGCATCTTTCCTCTTCTGGGGAACTTTATTGCTACCGTGCTTTCTTATTTAGCAGGCTATGCTTAGTCAAGACTTGGTGCTAAGTTCTTCTCGTCCACATACACTGTATTGAACCATGTTTGTATTTTTGTTCCTGGTTGGTAGGTATTACATGTTTCGGTACTTTCCTGATGGTTACAAAGCAACTGAGGGTTAAAACCAGAGTATCTAAGGCATTAAGGTACTTTCATTCTGTCACTCTCCGAATTTTCCCTTTCTATTCAGCTGTTGGGAATGTTTCATTTGACATAAAGGAGCACAACTTGCTGCATTCAAGTGACACAGGTAAATCCTGAAAGTCAGCTACTGAAGAGGTTCAGGTTGAGCACTCCCAGCACCGCAGCTGTGCCCAGACAGGTCTATCCTCAACGGGTGCACACCATAGGGTGAAAGTGCTGACCAGGGCACAGCACGTTCCCTGCTCAAGGGTGCTACCTTTCATTGCACCTCCTCCTGGGACATACACATGCTGGTTAGAGCTCATGGGATGAAGGATCCCCTCCCTTCTTCCCTGAAAAGCAGAAGGAAAAACCCCAGAGCCCTCCATAGACCAGGAGACTGCATGGTTTTAAAGGTTGAGGGAGAATAAGCAAAGCAAAGCAATCAAACAAGGCAGTAAGGCAAAAAGACATGACATCTGAAGAGCACAGCAGATGCTAGGAAGAAGCACAGCACAAAGTAGGTGGTTTCCAAAGAATAACCTGACATTGCACTCAAATGTGGTCACCCATTGGTAGATCACTCACTTGCATCATGGTAATTACTCAGACACATTTTAGAACTTGGGATCAACGGCTCAAAGTCCAGGTGGAGACCAGTGACAAGTGGAGTTCCTCAGGGCTCTGTTCTGGGTGCGGTGCTGTTTAACATCTTTGTCACTGACGTGGGTGGTGGCATTGAGCTCACCCTCAGCAAGTTTGCCAACGACACCAAGCTGTGTGGTGGACTCACCTGAGGGAAGGGAGGCCATGCAGAGGGACCTTNAGGTCAGCTGTACCCTGGGATGCATTGGGAGGAGTGTGGCCAGCAGATCAAGGGAGGTGTTTCTCCCCCTTTATTCTGCTCTTGTGAGACCCCACCTCAAATATTGCACCCAGTTCTGATGTCCTCACCATAAAAAGGACATAGATCTGTTGGAACAAGTCCAGAGGAGGGCCACAAAGATGATCCAGGGCCTGGAGCATCTCTGCTATGAGGACAGGCTGGGGGCACTGGGATTGTTCAATGTGGAGCAGAGAAGACTCTGGTGGGACCTTTTAACTGCCTTCCAACACCTGGAGGGAACCTACAGGAAGGCTGGAGAGGGACTTTTCACAAGAGCATCAGCGACAGGATAAGGGGAAATGGTTTTAAATCGAAGGAGAGTAGGTTTAGACTAGATCTTAGGAATAGGTTCTTCAGTACAAGGGTAGCGAGACTCTGGAGTAGATTGCCTGGAGAGGTTGTGGATGTCCCCTCCCCGGAGGTGTTCAAGGCCAGGTTGGACGAGGCCTTGAGCAACCTAGACTAGTTGAGAGGCATCTCTGCCCATGACAGGGAGGCTGGATTAGATGATCTCTAGGGTCCCTTCCAACCTAAGCCATTCTATGATCTTCATTAACAGCTTTTTAAATTTTGGGACACACAGCAGAAGTTACACAGTATTGTACCTGCCCCTTCCTTATTTGGTACAAAATGAGACAACTTTTGCTGCAAAAATTCACATGTAAAAGCAAATCTTAAAGAGTTGCCTGCGAGTGTTTTAAGCTTCCAAAATCTACTTCTGTAAAAGCCTAATAATGGTTCTGCACCTCCTCGCACATGTCACAGCTACATGTTACGAGAAGAATAAGTCACGGCTCAAGTGAGATAACAGGGTAATGTATGACTGAAATGCTCCTGGCTGTCAGGAGGACACCTCGCAACTGAAAAGCAAGAGAAAAACGGGGCTAAGTGAAAGGAAAACAAAAGCAGTGGTGTTTAGCCTTTCCCTTCTAGAACTGCATGGTTTTGCTGAAGTATTCAGAGCCATCACAGGAACACAGCCACTCAGACATGCAGCGTGCCACACTGCCTTCCAGAGAGTGCTGAATGAAGCCTGTCAGGACAGAAGAAGCATGCCTTCATTTTGAGGAGAATTTCCAGAAAACTCGATTCAAAGAGCTTTCAGGCATCCTTACACCAAAAAAACAGAGGCCTCAAGAGTTTGTGAAGAATCCCTCCCGTATGCTGAGCATTAAACTGCTTAAATGGCTCTAACAGCTTCAAAAGTCACCACTGCAGCAACAGCCCTTCACGTGGAGGTTTCTTCCTAACCTAGCAAAAGGAGTCACAGAAGAAATCCTCACCCACCTTCTTGTAAAATACATCTTCAATGTGCCAGTGGTTAGTGATGTGAGAGACTTAAGACAGCTGCAGAGAGAGATGATGGCTCTCTCGACTAACCCCAGGTGGAAGACTACAAACTGAACACCCCATAGACGTTTTGGCTCCGATTGCTTGACAGTGGCCAGAAGGCAGCTCAGACTAACAACCTATTTTACAGCCTGGAAGTGTGATCCACTTGTATTTTCCCCTTTCTCTGTTTCCAGCAGGTCAGCGGATGCTTGTGCCTGCAAAATATCAATCTGAGCTGTCACCTGGCTAGCCTAACACTAGCAGGAAAAAATAAATTAATAATAAGAAAAAACCCCTTACCTTCCTCAAACACCCCAGCCTCATCCAAAGAGGTTTTTTATTTATTCACTTTGTTTTAAATACAGATACTAAAGAAGGCAACATCTCAGAAAGCTCCTCTTGGGACAGAGTTACTGACAGCATCAGAGGAGACCCAACATCCAACATGCAGTGTTTAGAAAAAGAGTGAATTGATCTTATTCTATCAACTTTGAAACTGCCTTCTGTAGCAGCCAGAGAGAGCTTGCCCTTCAGGCAGGTTTCTACAGGCTCTCGCGGCTTTACTTTGATTGCTGTTGTAGCCTAAATATATAGTTTTAGTACGAAGGCATTATCTGTTATCCCACCCTTCGGGAGAACCTCATACTGCGACAAAGACTTTGCTCTGCCTAATCTCTTACATTTCACAAAAATAACACAAGTACAGCACATCCAGCATTTTTTTTTCTAATGTCCCTCAGTCCCTTGAGCGCTAAGTAATCATTGAATGGTATTAAATCGCCATATCCGATCCGTAATTCACTGATAAACCAATGTTTGATGACATTTTGGGGTTTCTAATTCGAATTGCCCTGTGTCACACCGGCAATATGGCCTTTTTCGACTGTATTTTAAGAGAAAGAACAAAGTCAGAAGGGACTAGTCAGAAGATGACAGCCCTAGAAATAAAACATTCTGTGCTTCAGGATCAATTGATTTTGGTATCCTCTGCCAAGCCTTACCCACAAGGATTACCCCTCGGTATCAACAGAACCACTTAATCCTTCGCTGTAATTTGGTACATTCTCTCCCGGCTCAGACAAATCTTCACCAGCAGCTACTTTTCCCCGGGAGACTTAATATCCTGCTAGTGAAAGGACATTAGTCTCTTTGAACACAAATCATGAAGCAGGGGCAAACCCAGAGGACTGATGCTGGGGTACATGGCCCATCCCCAGGCTGGTGACACCTTCAAAGCCCAAATGCACAAAGGAGAAGTTAGGGCATTGGTTGTCCAGAGTGTTGCTGGCAAGTTTTGGTCATTTACCAAATACCACCGCACGCTGCCACCAAAAATTTTTATGTATTTGAAAGACAAGGACAACTGAAGACCTAAAGATTGGAACATTGCGTAATTAAGGTGGCACCACATAAATGACTGAAAGTAAAAGCAAACACAACTCATCTCCTCCCAGTACAATTCTCTTGTTCTTGCGCTCCAGCCTGCATGCGAATACAGGAGGCTGTACCCTATTCGTGATCTCTGATGACAGAAATATGCTGCAATGCAGAAGTACTCGAGCAGTCACCACCACCTCAGGGAAAAACAGCATCCGATTCACACATGGAAGAGGACTTCCCCAGATCCTCCCAGCAACGTCAACGTGCCAGCAAACAGCCTTATGCGCTAATAAGGATTGTAAGAAGAGCTTCTTCCTAAAAGAAATGTAATGTTCTGTGCCAAGTGCTTCCTTCTGAACATGCCGCTTCTACACAAAACAAAAAGCAAAAAGCACAAGCTGAGGAGGCAATAGAAAAGACTACTTGAATGTTAAACCGGAGAATTAGAGAGAAAGAGCCCAAAGAGCATTATCTGGTGTCATACCTGTAAGAATACCTTCATTGCAAAGAGGTTCACCACATTACATCTTTCTGTTGACCAAAAAACACCGGTTTCACCTGGTGCAACTCTACAGCCAGGGTTAACGAGAGGAAAGGCCATCTCTAAACATTCCCATCTATCCATAAAACCCGTAACTCCAGTCATCTGAAAGGAACAAAGGCATGCACACAACGCCACACCAATGGCCGAGTTCACACCAGCAGAAACTACTGGGCAGCAGGCAGGGAGACGGCAAAGTCCAGCTGTACACTCAGTGCCTGCTTTGCTACAGCACAAAATCATCTCCAGACACGTTCACCTTCCAATTTTGCTTTGCTTTCATTGTCATTGGTTAAAAAGACCCAAGAAGAGTAACTTGTCAAGAGCCCTTCTAATCCAGTGCACTCTTAATGTAAGAAACACTCTAACGGCTGAAACACTCACTCAAAAGTGGATCCACGTGAAGAGAAAGGACAGATTACTCACACAATATTCCAGTCTGGTGAAGAAGACAGAAATTGAGGAGATTATCCATTGACTTGGTCCAGTCCTGTTCAACATCTTCATCAACGACCTCGATGAAGGGACAGAGTGTCTTCTCTGCAGGTTTGCTGATGATACAAAACTGGGAGGTTTGGCTGATACACCTGAAGGCTGTGCGGCCATTCAGCAGGATTTGGACAGACTGGAGAGCTGGGCAAAGAGGAACCTCATGAGGTTCAACAAGAACAAGTGCAGAGTCCTGCACATGGGAAGGAGGAACAAAATGCCCCAGTACAGATTGGAAGGCGATCTGCTAGAGAGCAGCTCCGTGGAGAAGGACCTTGGAGTCCTGGTGCACAACAAGTTCTCCATGGGGCAGCAATGTGCCCTTGTGGCCAAGAAAGCCAATGGTCTCCTGGGGTGTATTAAGAAGAGTGTGTCCAGCAGATGGAGGGAGGTCCTCCTCCCCCTCTACTCTG
>VZZY01016063.1:57304-74356 GCA_013400335.1 Eurystomus gularis
CCTGCGTGACCTGCCCTAGATTCTATGGTCCTGCTTGGCAGGGGGGTTGGACTCGATGATCTCCAGAGGTCCCTTCCAACCCCTCACATTCTATGATTCTATGACTTTAAAAAACAAGGATTCTTATTTTTTTAAGACAGTTACTATACCTTTTCTGCTTCTTTGCTGGTACTCTACACATTCAGTTGTACAAAGGAAATGCTTTTGTTTTGAGGCATTTTTGTACTACAATTTCATTTGCAATGTTTGCATGCCAAGCAGAAAAGCAATATAAACTTCTAGGCCAAAGAGGTCTGGTGGCTATGCCAGAGAAACAGATCTAAGTCTACAGCACCACTTCAAAACCATTTTCTGAGGATTCATAATACCTGTATGAATCTCATGAAGGTTACGTTTGGGTTATTTGAAGTTACTTTCTTCCAAGAGTTACAATTTTGGTGGGTATATAATCCAAGTGTTAAATTCTCTGATCTTCGCTCGTAGTACAAAGCTAAAAATTAAGATTTTTGCTTAGGGAGAAGAAACAACTTTTCCATTAATTCTGGTGGGCAGCACATTTAATGTTGCTTGATGTCCAGTTTCGACCTTCTTGTTGATGCCAGCAACATCCTCAAAATACAAATGCACGTGTAGAGGCCAGGCTTGTAGTTCATCCAGAAGAGAAACCTGCCTCAATCTATGGCAAATGACAAAGAAGATCTACAGGAAAGTCATTAGATAGATTTTTCTCTCCTTTCTTTCTGCCCGTTCATTACAGGATTTCATTCCAGAAACACAACTACCTTCATTGTTAATATGCCTGTTATTTTCTAAATAAAATTCTATTTATTCTGTAATTAAATAACAGAAGCAGAAAAATATCCAGGAAAGGAAATGGCGAGTCCCACTGGAAACACGGATGAACAAGAGGAATTTTAATGAGCAAACTGTATGAGAAAATTTGACTTTTTTTAAAAATTCAAGAGTGAATATAAATTTGAAGCATAATAAAAACTGAATGCTTGTTTGAGTAAGAAGGAAAACCAATCAAAGAAAGCAATCATGTAGAAAACAAGCCCTTCCAATGGTAATTACACCTCTATTCCACACAGGCAGCCAACGTTTTGAGGCTTTGTGCAAGCTGGATTTGTGTCTCAGCGTTATCATCAGCTCTCATTCACAAATACAACTGCTGCTCCAGCCACATCATCCCATTGCTTATGCCTCCATCTTGGAGATGTAGTTGAAGCTGGAGAGAGGAATTATTTCTGAGAAGTGATGCTGAAGAAAGCACGAGGGGACGTGACAAACTCGGGCAGCGTTAGCCGAATACGGAGGTTGTGGCTTTTCCCATCCTAGCTGGTTTGCCTCTATCTGGATTCAGAACATGTGCAGAATGAAGGCTCTAATATTTTTTTATATGTAGCAATTAGATGTTCAGCAAAGCATATTTTTATCCTAATTCCATTCCTTTCATGCATCCCCCTTTACCTGATCTCATCTGTCTGCAGTGTGACTTTCCCGCTACCTCTGAGACGGGTAATTTCTTCTTATGCCACGCTGGGCAAAACTGTTTTATGATCCAACTGCATGAACTTCTTTTCTTACAATGAATTCTTTGTTGTCTAGCAAACACGATGGTCACACTACTTAAAAGTTAGGCAACATCCTGTGTATTATACATAGCATATTATTATATAGATAATATACAATATTTTTCCAATCGAAACAGATCCTCTGATGCCACCACAGCTTCAGTTAAAACCTGGAGTACGATGACTCTTGTGCAGGGCTTTTTCCTCTTCTCATACCCAACAAAAATAAATACTGAAATCAAACGCCCAGAAAAGTATTTTGTTAGCTAAACCAGAGTCTTCCCAGAAAAAAATCAGGAGATATTGGTTATAGAAATGCTGAGTTAAATCACTTGCTAAGCCTGTGGTCTTTCAGAAGAGATCATCCTCTCCAGGACAAGAAGCAGTACGGTAAGAGAACATCAAAATCCACACCTCTTGCCAGCAACACACACACACACATTTGCCTGCCTAAGCCACAAACAACGAATGATGAAACCCCTCATATCCAGAGCTCAACTACACAGGAGATTTTAGAAACCCAGAATTCGCAGTGGCCACTATTAACACGTTCCTACCACTTTTCCTTTCCCCTTATTACAGCATTAAATAACAAAATACCCTTCGTGCCTTCAGCAGGCTAAGCGGCAATCTTTTAAGGACATTGACTGTAATGTAACAAACGTGGCTCTGACTGACATAACAATAAGTCAAAAAGAAAGACAATTTTGCTGTGAAGTCTCTTTCACCAACTCACAGTGTGACTCTAAGCCTTTGCTACTGGCAAGAAATAATTATTCTAAAAGATACTGAGGTTTTATAATAGTATTAATTTCCATGGACATTTGAGGGTCGTGTAGACATTTTAATTAATAAGATCAAAATGTTTTTAAAGTCTGGATGATTTTGGTGTTTTCATTCTAGAGATTGCAGTTAAACACACTCAACGTTCACTTCAATAAGGGGTGGTTTTCTCCATCCTCTTAATGGTTCAGAAATGCTTGCCAGGATTTCAGTTCCACCCTGAGGTCCCTGCAGCCTCTCAGCGCACAGCATCTGGGTGTCCTACACAAGTCCTTTGCCACTACAGCTCTCCCACCTCTTCTCCCATAAAGCTTCACAAGGTGCAACCTCTCCCTCGCTGCCACAGCTCAAGTACTTGTGACACGCTCTCCAAGGGAATCAGGCTGGGCTCTAGTACAGGAACTTGGGGAACTTTGTTGCTTCCCTCCCTCAAATGCCAGAACTGCCAGTGTTCCCTCATGAATCCTTTCAGGGTATACTGAATCAAAGAATCATTTTGGCTGGAAAAGACCTTCAAGATCAAGTCCAACCATCAGCCTAACTCTACCAAGTCCACCACTAAACCATGTCCCTCAGCACCACACCTACATGGCTTTTCAAGCCCTCCAAGGATGGCAATTCAACCACTGACCTGGGCAGCCTGGGCCGGCCCTTGACAACCCTTTCAGGGAAGACATTTCCCCTCATGTCCAATCTAAACCTCCCCTAGTGCAACTTGAGGCCATTTCCTCTTGCCCTATCACTTGTTCCTCGGGAGAAGAGATTGATCCCACAACCTGGCTCCAACCTCCTTTCAGGGAGTTGTCAAGAGTGAGAAGGTCTCCCCTGAGCCTCCTTTTCTTCAGGCTCAACAGCCCCAGGTTCCTCAGCCGCTCCTCACAATCCTTGTGCTCTAGACCCTTCCCCAGCTTCGTTGCCCTTCTCCAAACATGCTCCAGCTTCTCAATGTCCTTCTTGGAGTGAGGGGCCCAAAACTGAACCCAGGGTTTGAGGTGCAGCCTCCCCAGTGCTGAGTCCAGGGGAACGATCCCTGCCCTGGTCCTGCTGGTCACACCAGTGCTGACACAAGCCAGGATGCTGGTGGCTTCTTGGCCGCCTGGGCACACACCGGCTCATCTTCAGCCGGCTGTGCATCAGTACCCCTAGATCCCTTCCAGCTGGGCATGCTATTCCTATTTCCACTTGAAACAGGAACTCCAGATACACACTTACTAAGTCAGAGTGGTCTTGACATAAAAGAACTTATATCTGAGATGTGGAGGGAATTTTTAAAAAATAACATCATAGGATTTTTTTTTTCTTTAGGTCATCATGCAGAGCAATTGGAAAGTAAACACTCGGTGGGGATACCTGGGGGATTTTTACACTGCCTATCTGCTTTGTAACACATGAACATATTACAGACAGGACGTAGTTCAGGCTGCTTCTTCCTCGCTAATTCTGAGGGAAAAATACTAATTTTATTTTTCAGTGACAAAAAATACTGATTGATGACACGCCCCACACAGGTAATATTGCAAAATGTAGATAACTGATACTGAAGACAGACACATGCTGGCTTTCAAAATCCCACAAACCACCTGAGCTGTGACCGCTGAACACATTTCACTGTTATTTCAGTGTCCTCAGAAGATGACAACTCGGTCCTTGTTACATTCTATCTGCAAGCTGTCAGAACTAGCAATCTGAAATCATGTTAATTAATAGCTTTAATTAAACCCTGAAAAATCCAAGCCCATTAAGTGTGCTGATACACCAAGCTGGAAACAGAGATGGATTCATACATAAAATGCTGCAAGGTATGATGGCATACTACGATTATAAAAGCTTACAAATCAGTTACAACTATAAAACCATCACTGGGAATAATTACAAGCCTAAACAAACAAGTCGTTTCCTTCTCATATCATGAAAGCTCTTCTATTAATCTGCTTCTTATCAAAACTTACCTAAAAGAGGTTGCACTAAGAAAATCACTCAAAAACCTAAAAAGCCATTTTTTTAAATACAAACCTAAAAGGAACAACAAAACTTGAATAAAACCATATGTATTTTTTTCTCTACATAACAGTAACGTGTTGTAGAAAACGCGCAATTATGAAAAACTTCAGAACCACAACAGCGATATAAAAAAAATTCCAAACGAGCACCTACTCCCCATGTCATCCGCAGGCCAAACGCTGGAGGAACACAGGAGATAGTGCAGGTACCACAAAAGAACCTTCGTCACTGAAAAATGCCATTTCCACAAGCGTCTTTGCTAGACCAAAATGGTATTGAACTGCTCCCTCTCCCTGCTTCTGTGTTCCTTTTACCATGGACGTGTACAAACTTAGACATGCTCGTAGTCTTCCTTGGTGGACATGAAAATGTGTCACGTGCTCAACTAACCTTCACGACAGTGATTCTGTTCCACCCCTCTGAAGACTAACGAAAGCAAAGAAAATCCCTCTTTTCTGCTCTCACACCTTGCCCTTCCAAGCTTCCTACAGGACACGTGTATGTCTCTTATTAGACCACGTCAACTCATGGCAGATTAAAAGGGACAACTTTGAGAGCGGAACGATAATCCTGGTTTGCTCAAGTGGCGTGGGCTGCGTTAATTACATGAGCACACTGCACCCACATCTGCCCGTAGAACGCTTCCGTTTTCCAGGCAAGGTACGCTTTGAAGCAGTGACAACTGAAGCACTCTTTCAGCAGCACAGGAGCAATTCTGCTCCATACACCATATACCAAGGCCTTCTGCTTTTCTCTTGGTTCTCCAAACTCTCCCTCTTCAAGACGAGCCTCCCGCATTATTGCAATTTCCTCAGTATTTCACAAAGCTCCTTGGGAACCTACAAAACCTGTAATTCAGGGCTTGTTTTCTGAACTTGGCACTCCTAACGCTCACCCTCTCACCTTGGCATAAGACCTAGGAGAATTTAAATTGTTTGCTTACACAGCACTGAACATTTTCCATATTTCTTCAAATCATGAGCCAAATTGGAACACAGGTTCCACGCAGCAGCTGAATATTGTATTGGTTCGTAAAGTGGAGATGGAAAGCAAACCGCTCCAAACGAAAATCTTATCTTAACAGTGACATAAAAACGAGTACCTATCAAATGACAACTTTAAAGTACGTTCCTGCACAAACAGCATGAGCCTTGAAATGGGAAAAATTGCCACGCAAATCATACAGGCTGGCAAGACCTTTTCTTTACAAAGATACAACATTCTGATAGATCAATGCAGAGACCTTCCGGGAAAAAAAAAAACAAACAACCAAACACAAACAACCCCAAACCATTCTACAGCAGCAGGAGCCTTATAATTCAACTTGGCATTCAGTTTGAAAACATTTGGCAGAGGTATAAGACAATGGCATTGCTGTAAACTTGTAGATGCAATTGCACACCTTCCCTCCTCTGCACAGTCACACGGTGCTGGAATTAATGTCACTGACCTGTGCGTGCTAACACAGGGGCTGCTTGTGGGGGAGAATATTAGCAAAGTAGATGGAAAGAAAAACATAGAGTCATAGAATTGTTCTGGCTGAAAAAGTCTTCCCACTTGTTCCTTGGGAAAAGAGACTGCCCCCCACCTCACTCCAACCTCCTTTCAGGGAGTTGTCAAGAGCAAGGTCTCCCCTGAGCCTCCCTTTCTCCAGACCCCAGGTCCCTCAGCCGCTCCTCACCAGACTCGTGCTCTAGACCCTTCCCCAGCTTCATTGCCCGTCTCCGGACACGCTCCAGACTCTCACTGTCCTTCTTTGGTAACATAACACAGCTTAACTCACATTCAAACGAGACAACTTTACACTTCTGATGGCTACTCTCTATCAAGCTTTACACCCACCTCTCTGGACTATCGGGTAATACTTCCTACCACTGTGCCCACTCGGGTTCTGAGTACGAGTGAGAGACACATTCTTGTGGCCTTTCAGTCCTTAAAGGGGCCTGTCAGAGAGATGGGGAGAGACTTTTTAGCAGGGCCTGTTGTGACAGGACAAGGGGTGGTGGTTTGAAACTAGAAGAGGGAGATTTAGACTAGAGAGAAGGATGAAAGCTTTTACCCTGAGGGTGGTGAGGGCCTGGCCCAGGTTGCCCAGAGAGGTGGTCGATGCTCCATCCCTGGAACCATTGCAGGTGAGGTTGGTTGGGGCTCTGAGCAACCTGCTCTAGTTGAAGCTGTCCCTGCTCCCTGCAGGGGGGTTGGACTCGATGGCCTTTAGAGGTCCCTTCCCACCCAAACCATTGTGTCATTCTGTGAAGTGTCCCTGTCTCCCACATCAGCTCCTGTTCTCATGCTCCAGTTGAGTCTTTAGCAGCTGAGCCACCAGGAAGCACAGGCCTGGTGCTGCTGTGCTGGGGCAGACCCGAGCTGTACGCTTGGAGCTGAACCAGCATGATCACTTTACCCATTTCCTGAGAAAACATGCAACTGACCTTCAACTTGCCTTTTCTGTCCCACTTCTCCTGCCAGAAAAGCCATGATTTTTAGTGGAAGAACTGGTTTCTGCATACGCGAGGACACTTGCATCGGAAAGGTACAACCTAAAACCTTTTCTGATTTGGAGAAACTTTCCTGTACCGTCGGCCTGATGGTATGTCACAGCCTTCTACTACCCAAAACAGAGACTTATTTTGAAGTCTCCATAGTTTAAAGCATCCTATTTGCTTCTGACTGAATTTATGAGTATGTTTTCAAAGCGATACGTGGGAGGTCAGCACATCAACCGACTATTAAGAAACAGGATTTGTAGAATGTAACCTTCGGGCTCCAGTATAACCTTATGGCACTCCAAATAATTTCTCCATGGACTTGACATAGTTTGTGTGGGAAGAAGCTTCACCTACCCTCTACAGCTAATGCTGCACTGTTAATAACAGTAGAAATGTGATTTACACTTAAATAATTCCTATATGAAGAAAAAAGAGCATATTTTAAATTTCAAAAGTAATAATTTGCCCAGGGAAATGACCTACAATCACAAATACATTAGGAAACCCAGAAACCTGCCGAGCGCTGTTTTGCAATGCTGCTCCACAGTTGCAACGCTTTGCACCTCCTCTTTTAAAATACACGAGAATTACACAAACAAAGGTATTCATGACCAGCAAAAAGGATGTGAAAGAGGTCATAAGTGTCAGGATTCAGCTTGGTAACAATACTGTATACTCTGATGAATGGTACTGCTGCATTAAGGACGCTTCACGTGAGGAAACTCCTTGGGTCAATGAGCCAATACAAGGATGGGCGTGAACTAGCACCTAGTGCACCACCGAGAAAGGCAGATAGCATCCTAGGAGGTGTGAGGAAAAGATATAAAAAGAAATTATATCATTGTTCTGGCTACGTGTACCCAGCAACACTGCGCTCGTATTGAAAGACACACACGGGAGGCGACGGAAAAGGTGGGGGAAAGTGCATCTCTGTTGTAAGAGCATCACAGCTCTGACACTGGATGCTGCTGCCAGCTATAAATATTCCTGGATTAAATAGCTCAGAAGAGGGTTTAATTCACACAATAACGAAGGGCTATAAAGCGAGAATGATTTCACTGAGGCTGGAAATAAGAAAGCTAACCACTTAAAGCTGCATTTACAGCTACCTAAGGGAAAGATTTTAGAAACTGAGCGCTAAAGGAGAAAACAAACACGTTTAAGATACATCATGATAATTTTATGAATAACAGACCCAGGCAGGCTCCCACCACCCTGTCTGCACGGTTTGTAGGCATCCTTTGAAACTGCTTTTCTCCCCCTCAGGTGCTGGAGCAGGAGAGCAGCCTTTATTGCTGAACCTGCAAAGATAATGCTAACTGCTCTGCTGCCTGGAGACAGACAGAGGTCAGACATTAATTGTGTACTCTCCATACCAACAATATCAAATAAATCTTTATGCCCAGGGCTGACCCCAATTTAATTCTCATCAGGGGCCTATGAGTGAAAACAAGTAATATCAGCACCTACCTAGTCCCAAGATCCCCACATCTGCACACGCTTTTTCTACACCCAGCTTCCCCTGCGCGTACAAAACTCTTTAACAATCTGAACCTAAACAATATCTAAGAGCTGGGGTAAAAATAAGAAGATAGAAGGAGAAGACACCAGAATCTACAAGTCTAGCAGCTAGAATCATCGAATCATAGAATGTTAGGGGTTGGAAGGGACCTCTGGAGATCATCGAGTCCAACCCCCTGCCAAGCAGGACCAGAGAATCTAGGGCAGGTCACACAGGAACGCATCCAGACGGGTCTGGAAAGTCTCCAGAGAAGGAGACTCCACAAGCTCTCTGGGGAGCCCCTTCCAGTGCTCTGTCACCCTCGCAGTCAAGAAGTTCCTCCTTCTGTTGAGGTGGAACTTGCTGTGCTCTAGCTTGCATCCACTGCCCCTTGTCCTATGGCAGGGCACAAGTGAGAAGAGGTTGCTATAATAAGTAAGTATATAATATGTATATAAGCTATAATAAGTACATAATATGTATAGTAACTACTTCTTAATGCCTTAAAAGAGAGAGATGGTTACAAGTATCTGTTTTCACAATTTGAATTGATTTTATCTGCTTCAAAGATCTGTACAGAAGCAACTTCCAAAGGTAAGGACCCACCACTCTCAAGATGAAGCTGCTATCCAATGCCACATAAACTGCTCATTCTCCCCTGCAGAAATGGACACCTGACTCACAGTGATCGACTCCTAGAGAGGAACGCCATAAAATTTTCGGTATCTTGCAGGGCCAATGTCTGCATGGTGAAGATAGGGGGAATTATGGTGTATGTGAACCTTAAGCAACCTTCCCTTGGATGATATTTAATTACCTGCCATACAACCACATCCATCCCAACCGTAGAAAGGCACTGACTTGCTCAACTTGGAGCGGACAGGGGTCAGATAGGATCTTTGCAAAGATATGATGGGCAAGCCTCCTTGGACAGCAAATGTTTTATAGCCAGCAAAAACATTAAATATACTTAACTATGACAACTTTATAGCTATGAAGCATTGGGCTTCCAACACATTTGATCATTCCCTCTTCAACCATTTTGGGTTTGAACAGCTACTAGCTGTTGTTTCAGCAAGGACAAATGCATCTGTGCAAAAATCTTCACCTTAAAACCAGTATTTCACAGCTGACTCTTAACAGAGTCAAGAGGTGATTATTCAGAGTGGACAATGTCTTAGATAACACTTGTACATTCCTTTTCAGCCCCACTACTTTATAGCAACGCTCTCTTTCAACAGCAAGACATCCCAACCCGTAACCACATCACCAGGAGGAAGCTGAGGTGGCAGAAACTAGTGGCAGGACCAACGCTGAGCCCCCTTTGCCCCTCGGGATCCTCAGCCTTGTACTGGTTGAGAATCTGAGGGAAAGGGGAAGAGTTGCCCGTTGTGCCCCAAGCTCTCCCCACCGCACATTCCCACAGGCAGCCAGGGATCTCTGCTGCACTTCGAGCAGGTTTATGATGAAAGAAAAGGAACTGCAGCAATTATGTCCCACTGTGTCATTTCAACCAGGCTAAGGAGAGATCGCATAGCACAGATTTAACACCAAGAACCCCCTCAACCAATTGGACTGCCTACAGTCTTTAAAACTTTATCTTTTTTCTCTTTGCTCACGCTCACAGATAGTCACAATCAGCCTTACAAAAGTTGTCAGATCACCGAGGTCTGCAAATAACGCTCCACTTCCTGTTTTCTTTTATGTATTTTCAAGCAAGACGTTGAAAATACAGATAATTAGAACTAAAAGCATGTACTTGTGGGATGCTTTCACTAGAAACACGTGAGTTCACACAAGACATTCCCTCTGTATCAAGAAGTACCTAAGACTACTGCATGTATCAGTCAATGACTGCACTGCATTTCTTACATATGTATTTATATATCCATGATACAAAACATGATTTCACAAATGTGAAAATGACACCTTTTCTCAGAGCACTTAATTTCCAGCCAATTAAAGATGGCACTACTGATAACCTACATAATGAGTAAGCCTGCTGTGATTCAGGGCTTTCCCAGCCTTTGGGAACAATTACATTAAATATATAGTGATTTAAATGACTTGAGTTTCTTCAAGCGTATCTTCACAACCTTTTCCTCACCTTCCTGGTCCCAAAGTTTTCTGCTAGCGGCCTCGGTCATGTAAGAAAACGTGCTTGTTTGTTCTGGCAAGTGAAAGCCTCACCACATTTCCCGCAGAGAGGTACTGCTGACTGCAGGAAGCTATGATGATTTCTCTATCAAGGAACCCTGGAAAAAAAGCCTGCAGTGAGCAGAACGAAGGGTAACTGCACTTGATGAACACTGCCACGCTACTCTGTGTCTGGATGGAAGAAAGAGCCACTGGACACCAGCACTATATCCTGCAGTGCTTCCTCTGCCACCCCTTTCCCTGCAGCAGCATGTCCATTTCCATTGGGAGAGGGAAAGTAGAGTTTTCATTCTTATTCTTGCTGTGGCATCATATCTTCTTCTGTGACCTCAGCAGAGGACTGAAAGTTCTGAACTGAGGACTAACTTCACTAAGTAACCGTTATGTTCCTTTTCCATCCATGAAAATTAACCTGTCTCTTAGAGTTTGTTGTGGGGTTACTTTTTTTTCCTGCAGAAGCAAAGAACCTTCTTGAAATTTCCACATGACCATTGCTAAAAAAAACCCCAGAACTGTAATTTTTCTGTCTGCTGGAGATGGAGACTGATGTTGAACAGAGATTCAACATCCTTTGGGTTTCAACCAATGGCCCAGTAGTCTGAATAACTTCTGAGGTGACGCTGCAGTCTATGTGATGAGTAGAATTAGCCACGGAGCACAGCGACTGCACCCTGTGTATAGGCAAATCTTCTTGTGGTTGGAATAAGGCAGGTAGATGGTAAGCACAGTGACGCTACCACAGCAAACTGCTCTTCCCACATGCACTGCCTTGTGCACCAACCCAGCCTTGACAAGAGAGGTGGAAGGACCACTGCCACTTCCCAGCTGCATTCCCCTGCTCCCAGTGGCTCCCAAAGGCAGGTTTTCACAGGCGGGTGAAGTGTGCATCATTACACCTCAGCAATGCTGGTTCTACCCGGGGGAAGGTAGGAACCATGGGTCTAGTTATCCGTACCACGCTCTTCCAAAGCCAGCAAGAAATTGCTTCCATCTTTAAATTGACCTAGATTACGCTTCCTAGAAGTGCACAGAAATTTGGAACCATTTCGCCCAAAGTCAGATTTGTTGGTAAGCTGCTATCTGCATCTAGAAAGAGCCTGAAATCTTACCACATCCCCTGGGCAAACAAGCAATCACCTCCCCTGTCCCTCCTCGCTCTCAAGCTCCTTTTCCATTCTGAAGCACAGCAAGCTTGGATCTCCACTGTAAGCCCATCTGGTCAGCAGGGGAATCTGGTGGTGGCAAACGTACCGATGGCTGACAAAGCTGTTGGTCTACTAAGACTAATGAATCCATTCTGCCTCCCCAACCATGGTATTCCATCAGCTTCTCCTAACCCATTTCAGCCGAATAAGACCTATTTATTTTTTCACTAGATTTGTGCAGTAAGAATTTTGCCCTCCTATCCTGTGTTACGAGCACTCTCCTACCCTGTGTTCTCAGACTCCGCTGGCAGCACCAGGCTCCAGGAAGTTTCCAAGGGCAGCTGGCTGCCAGGTTCTCCAGTTACTCTTCACAATTACCTGCCATCGTTATGAGAACAAGCTATGAGATGCCATTTGGGGCCTTACAGGTTTGCCATGATGATGAGGTTTCAGAAGCAGGTAACTTTTGCATTTTGGATTCCTCACTGAGTAGACAGCTAAGCAGACAGCAACCATCAAGCAGATATGGAATTAGACAGGAAAAATGTCTAGAAATGAAGACGCTCTGTGTAAGGGTATGAAATGGGAGTAGACCGGGCAAGGAAGAATGTTGCTTTGCATACAGCTGACTGCCAGGATTGCTGTTGAGGAGAAGGCACATGGAGCGCTGGCCAGCAACACCAGTTTGCCCCCAGTTTGATGAACAATCTGCCCTGAATGCAAACACAGTTCAGATGTGTGTGAAGAGGCTCCACCACCACCACCAAGCAACTTCATATATGCTCTACATTAGAGCAGCGGTACATTAATAAAGGCAACTTTTGGAATCCCACTTTAAAAAGTGATTATATACTAACCTAGAACTATAGCTGTGAAAAATGACCAAACAAAACAATATTCTTAATATTCCTCTTTCCTCCTTTTAGAACCGAAATCCCATTCAACCTTCAGTTTAGCAATTACTGAACAAAGCCAAACAAGGCATCCCAGGTTTTCCCAGCATTTGCAATTGTTTGCACGGATACTATCCCATCAGTAACCACTGTTCTATGTGTAAGCTTTTTTTAGTATAGAGAAATCATCATCAGCAAATAGATAACATTAGTCTTTTGACCTATTAATTCTGGTCTTATTTAATAGTATTAATTCTGCATATTAAAGTGACTGGGTCTTCCTACAATAAATGCAAACAGGCACTAATGTTCCCAGCTGACCTACAGTGTTTGAGGGTCACGGTTTCAATATAGTTGAACATGGAGTCCTATCACCTATTTAAATATATCAGTGATTACCACGAAAGTGGGATTAATTCCATAAACTATCACTCACTAAAGACAGAACATATTTTTCACTAAGTAATTCTCACAGAGTTATTACATTCTCTCCAAAATTAAGGCATATTTCAAGATCATATTATTACAACGTAACAGAGTGTGGTTCGAGACACAGGTGAATACCAATGATCTGGGGAGAGTCTGGTCACAGCGAATACTATTGCACAGAAACTTCTAACTCCTCATACTGTACTTTGCTGAAAATATATGGCATAGAACCTTTTATTGAGAAACATAATAAAAGTGATATGTTACTAAGTAAAGGCACTTAGATAATATGACGACTAACTAGATCCTTGCTTTTAAGGTCTGCTTAGCTGGGAGTTGTTCTCCAGCTCTACCTCTGAAGGCCCAGGTAGAGACTGTGGCCTTACGACTTGGAAGGCAACACAGGAATTCCTGCAGTACTAGGATAAAATGCGTCTCTCTAGAACTTGGATGCACTTAAGCCAAGTTTATTCATGGTCCAAATCCTGATTGTAGCTTTTCATTTTGATAACCCTGCTCTATAACATCAGGACTGGCACATCAGTGACAGGCAGACATGGGGGATATTCGTGTTACTGGTTCCTCTTCTGACCTGACAGACCACCCACAGAACATGCTGCAACTCACCTTTTTGTAGTACTTGGTGGTGACTTCTTGCAGCACCAGTTACAGTAATCCCAGCACGGTAGTGGTTGGAAGGGACCTCTGGAAATCACCTTGTCCAACCTCCCTGCCAAAGCAGGGTCGCCCAGGGCAGGTTACACAGGAACACCTCCAGGCAGGTTTGGAATACTCCAGCCCTCTCTGGGCAGCTGGGCCAGGCTTCGTCACTCTCACAGGAAAGAAGTTTTTCCTGATGTTGAAGTGGAACATCTTGTGTTCCGGTTTGTGCCCATTGCCCCTCATCCTGTCACCGGGCACCACTGAAAAGAGACTGACCCCATCGTCTCAACCTCCACCCTTCAGATATCTCCCTTTTACAGGGAAATACATGTAAGCGACTCTTATTAGAGTGCATATGTCTGAGGAACTCTCAGGTTCTGAACTAGATTTTCAAGGTAGCACTGCTCCAGCCGATGCTGTTTAGGCAGTTGTTTCCCTAGAACCCATCTTGTGACAGACTTCAGAGTCACTAAGCCTCTTTATTTTCCTCCACTCTGTGGAAAAGACTCCAGGTATCTTCTGTGCTCTGTAATTTGGTTCTTAATTACTATTCAGAGACTCACTGAATAAGTGAGGTTTGATGAGACCTAGAGATCATCACCACTTCTTAGACAGCAGGAAAGCCCCAGAAGACCATGTTGTACTTCTTTGCCCATCTGTTTTGTGACAGACATGCATAGATGTCCCTTTGCAAGCAGAGAAGGTAAAAACAGATCATAATTTCTCTCTGCACATGTGTATTTTAACAATAGTGCCTCTAAAGCGAGGCAATGTCTTTTAAATGACCATTTTGGCAGGTGATGATCTCCATTCTGAACAACCATAACTTAGTGGTGCCAAGCAGCTTTCTGAATTTGACTGGCTGTTGAATTCTGACATATTCCACATAACCATTAGATTGCAACTGCCCCGGCTGCTGTATAATGCGCCTAAAATTACACTCTTCAGCAAAACTCACACCTAACGCTCTTATTATGTGTCATTACCACAATCAGGATGTCATTCCTAGCTGGGTACATGTGAGATCGCATGTAAAACCAGTCACATCCCTCAGCAAAATTATTTCTGGATAGCTGGAACAAGAACCAAGAAACCATATTTAACTTTCTGTAGTACACATCAATCCACACCAAGCACAGATAGACCGATCCTCTACCACTGCTGAATTCTCATCATAGACAGTTTTGTTTGGCAGTCTCAGGAGATTTACATATTTTCTTCAGCAAGTACGACACCAAACGTGATCTTTGTTTCAGCTTCACAGGCTCCCGTGCTTCCAAAATACTACTTTTCTCAAGAATTAGACCTGGGGAGCCAAGGGCACTTCCCAGCTCCCGGCTGCATGCCCTGCATACCATTCTCTTCCCAACCTAGTTCCCTTTGGAAGGAAAATGAAGAGCACGCAGGAAGCATGCTCAGAAAGGCTCTCTGGGCTGCATCATCGAGAGACCAGGAGTGTGGCGCAAACCATGAAATGTCCTTCATCTCTGTATCACATCTGACACAGAGGAGAGTCTCTGTGCTCTTCTGTTCTTGCTCAGTAATGCAATGATTTTAACCCTCAGCCTGAGAGCACAGCTCAAGTACTCCAGCACTGAAGAACAGCTTCCTGCTGTTCCGGTAGGGTAGGAAGAAAGAGGCTGGGGTCAAACTGAGCTTCTTTTGCAACATCAGCGGTTTCTGCCACAACCCATCCATCTGCCCTTTTTATCAGCCAAGCGCTTCAAGAAGTGTTCCCATGCTCCATTAAGCCAGATAGAATCAGCCTGGAACTGACCCGCTAATGCAAAGAAATCGTATCACTCTCAAACGCACAGTTCGTTACAGGATGGTGCTCAGGCTGGCAAACCCTCCAGTAAAAGAAGAATTAGATCCCAGCCGACCAGCTACGCCCGCTTGTAGACTGGGCTCCATCTAGGCTGTGCAACAGCGAGCACAGGAACGTAAAACGGTGCTGTAAGATACCCGCATCTCTCAGGACATCTGTACGTGGTGCAGCATGAGGTCCTTGGAAGGGTTTAAGTAGTGCCCACTGACAATCAGCACATCATTGTGCAGGGGGGCGTGTGAATGTGGGAAACTCAACTTCCGGACTCTCAAGCAGAAGTTTTTTACTTGCTATCTGTAGTAAGGGCTGGTAAATTTTGGTTACACCACAATTAAACAAAACCAACATGCCCTGAATCCTCTTGTTAATAAAAGAGAGGTGGGATGGAACCACAGATTAGGAAGCTGATGATGTGTGCTTTGCACATAGCCTGGGACACCATGGGAAAGAAGGTGGCAATCGTCCTGGCTGAAGGAAAGATGCTGGCAGTGCAGGAAGACCCTAGAAACAGGAGAAGATCCATGTAGACAGATGTCTTGAAATGCTCAGGGACCTTCCCTGGTAATACTCAAGACTACAGCAACTACAGAGCATGACCAAACAGGACTTTCTGCCGAACCTTCCCAGCCAGCAAGCGGTCTGCCCGGTGGGAAGGAAAGTCACGAAGTAGTGAACATGATGCTGGGCTGAGGGTGGCTCACAGGGGTAAGCATGTGAGATAACCAAGTAGGGTAAAAGCTCTGATCTCGTTAGGTTCTTAAATAAACCCAAATATCCAGGCACCTTACGTGCTGCTTTTTAACACGTCCAAATGCAGTTTTATTCCACTTCACATCAGGAACAGCATCATAAGCCTGATCACTCTCCCAGATGTTAGAGAAGGGATAAGCTACGATCTGACAGCAAAGAAGAGCCGCATGCTGAGACCAACCCTTCCTCTGGGACTGCCTGCAGCAGGGACAAGGCATCAGCCCTGAAACTTAGACAGCAGTGAAGCTCTCCTCCTTTCCCACTCTAACAGATCAGCTTTTGGGGTCTCCTCCTTCTCTCCAGACAGTCTGCAGCTGGCACAGATCATCTGTGCAAGAACTAAATGTGACTCGTGTTTCTCCCCATCAGTCCGAGCTCCAGCTTGGAGGAAAGAGTACATCCAGAAACTTACCACTGCCGTGCTTCACCTGCAATCCTGCTTCCAAATTGCTTCCTCCTCTTTCAGTGCTCTTACTGTTAAAGCCAGTGGAAGCACAGAGAGTATGAAAGCACTGAAACAGGTGGGAAGAACTACTAACACTGGAGGCACCAAGACTGCACCTAACACTAACTGCAACAGCACCACTAATTACATGGACAACAAAGTTCACAGAATCACAGCATGCTAGGGATTGGAAGGGACCTCGAAAGATCATCTAGTCCAATCCCCCCACCGGAGCAGGATCTCCTAGATCAGGTCACACAGGAATGTGTCCAGGTGGGTTTTGAATGTCTCCAGAGAAGGAGACTCCACAACCTCCCTGGGCAGCTTGTTCCAGTGCTCTGTCACCCTCACCATGAAGTTCTTTCTCATACTTACGTGGAACCTCCTATGTTCC
>VZZY01016064.1:0-15427 GCA_013400335.1 Eurystomus gularis
TCAAATTTAATTTTAAAAATAAATAATAAAAATTAATAATAACAAAATGTTAATTTAATTAACATATTCCACAAGTCAGCTTCCACAACAGTAACAATTCTGGGTTTTGAGTAGTCGTGTTTCAACATTCTTCTTTAATGAAATAATTCTGAAATGTTTGCTAGTGTCTAGTAGTTACAACTGTTCATAAAAATATAATGTTCTTACAAATAAGTAGATCTCAGGTATTGTGACCTGTGTCTTCATTTCACAGAGCTCCTCTGGACAAATTTGCAGGTAGCAGTAAAGAGTAGAACTCAATTGAACAAAACGTTCAGCTGCCACAGTGATGAAAGCAGCAGGAACAGAGGGCAATAAAATGAGCTTTGATAAATGAAAAAGCCTTCACCCAGAAGAAACACAAACAAGCACCTGACGACACAGAGATAACCAAGCAGCCAAAACGAGAGCATTAAAGCAGACTTATTCCTTTTTTCATTCATGTGCTCATACTGACAAGTGCATCTGGGAAGGCACATTTCAGAAAAGGTTGCAAGTGAAAAGTCAAAGTAAACTGGAATCATACTAGAGACTTCAGGGTTAGCAGAGAAAGGTCCATGCTAAGACCCCTAGCTCCATAGAAGAATATCCTTATGAAAAATTTTAAAACCATCAGTTAATAAACATAATTAATATAAATAATTTTCCTAGCCTAGCAAGTAAATATTTTCTTGAGTTTAGACTAGGACTAGAAATCAAAACCTGGAATTGCCAGATTTCAGGAAAAAGAAGTCAAAATCACAGAATCATAGAAAGTTCTAGGCTGGAAGGGACCTCTAGAGGTCATCTGGTCCAACGTCCCTACTCGAGTAGGGACATCTCTACCATATCTTTTTTTTGGCAGAATTTTTTTAACATTTAGGGAAACTTCAGAGATATCTAAAAAGTTTATTTTTAACTAATTTTGCTGAGAGACTTTAATTTAGGAATGGCTTTTGATTTTATTGGTAATGTTTAAAGTGTTTTACATATTACAGTATAATTCAAAATAATTCATAATATTAATATTTACAGGACCTGAAGAGTTTTTGGAAATGGTGTTGCCCTGAAGAATTTCAAGGTATGTTGATTTTATATTTTTTTCTGAACCAAAAAAAGAAAGATTTTCCAAAAATCAGAATGGAGAATTAATTCTTACTGGAAAAAAAAAAAAGAAAGATATTAAAATCTCCATAATTTTAAGGGAGGAAAGGAGATTTCCGTGCATATTTCCCTCTTCTGACACAGATCTCATCCTGCTTCAACTTCTGTAAAACCCCCTACATGCTTTAAGGATGGAGGATAGTTCCAGCCCATGGCTGAATTGCCCTTATTTTCAAAGGAAATGAACCTGAAAGCTTTCAGTGCTCAGTAATCTTTCTGTAGATAGAAACATGTATCTTAAACAGACGTGTACAAACAAATTCATAAACTTCCCTTGCAGATTACATAAGTAAAAGAACTAGCTGTTATGCACATTAATGTGTCAGAATTGACTTTCATGCCAGGTAATCCCACAATGTGAACCAGTATAAAAGGCGGTCTCCTTCCAGTGGTCTTCTATGTAATAAAGCTAAAAACCTAAAAAAGTTATGCAGTTGACTGCACAACTCCACCACACAACTTGAAGGAAAGGGAAAAGACAGCTTTCCAGAGCCCTGATATATCATATAAAAGAGCTGGTTCTGAGCTCAGTTATAAAGAGAAGTATCAAGAAACACCATTTAAATGCTGGAGTTGGAATGGTATAATATCCTGTGAGATCAAAACAAGAACTAGCCCACATGGTTTTTAAAATCACCTCATATCTGGTAAATTTAAATTTAATATATATATGCATTGCTATTTTAGATACTAAACTACTAAATACCCCACAGTGAACAGACCTGGAAAAAGCATGAAGGAGGCTAAAAGCCTGAACAGAATTAAACCATTAGTTTATCAACAGAGATGTAATAAACTAATATTCATGTAGTAGATAATATTTTTGTGAATAGATTACCAGGTGAAGATACGTACTTGTTTTTGTATTTTAATTTTTGCTCTTTCTCAAATGAAAGAATAAACTCATATCCATGCAGACAGCTTAAATTGGATTTTACTTGAATTTGAGTAGCTGCAAATATTGACGTCTTTAGTAAGGCTTGCTTGTAAAATAGGTGTTTGGAAATCAAAGAAACCATTAATTTGAAATTTAACCATTTTAAAAATATATAAATTAAAAGTCATTCTGGCCAGTACAGTAGCTTAGATTGCATCTAGTTTGGCTAGGAATCATCTTTTTGGATTTTTTTTCTACTTTCTCTTATTTGTAGATCACCAAGCACACATCACAGTAAAAATAACAATATGTAATCATGTAACAATAGGTAATTCAGAGTATCCAGTTTTAGCAGTCTTTGTTAATTTTCAGTCACCTTTTCTAGAATTTTTTTAAATTCTTTTTGGATGACAGAAGAAGGAAAAGCTGCATATAAAGGAAATAGAAAATGATACCACACGGTATAGTCCACGCACACTGTTATCAAAGTGAAAGAGAAAAAGAAATATTGTTGTTCTGCCTCTTAACTATGTAGTCAATGCATCATGACCTGCCACATAATAGAATATCGTTAAACAGAGAGTGACTGGTTTAAAGTTAAAGATTTTTTTTAAACATGTGCTTAACTCTTTAGATAACTAATCCCAGGGAAGTACTGGTGTAAGATGATCTGCTTATCAAGAAGGTATGAAGAGTCAAATATATCACTGCTTGCAATGTCTTGCAGGGTAATATAAAACAGAAAAGTAAGACGGTGGTCAGTAACTCAGAGAACAGAATAGACATTAAAGAAATGCAAGCACTTATTAAGGGAAGACCATCTGGAAAACTTGAGTGCGAGCACAAAACTTTAGGAATAAAGAAAGACCCCTTGTTGCCTTTTGATCTGCTCTGAGATTTTCATAAATAGTAATGTTAAGAACTAGGTCACTTTATGCCATGTAGATTAAGGCAGTGAAGTGCTGGGGCCCAAGTTGTGGGCCCCAAGTTGGAGTTGACCTGGGGATGAGTCACAACCTAGCAGAAAGTTTTGTTGTTTCTGTTGGCTTCATGTTCCAGAGGCAGAACTTGGCCCACCTGTGTCTCTGTGGCTCCACCCTCACCCAGGTCATCATGGTTGGGGTGGTGGGTGAGGCCAGGATTATATTAACCATGAGCCAATTAGTTAAAAGAGCTTCTTGTTGGGTGTGGCTTCTGTTGGGGCTGGTTCCATCTTGCTGAGCTCTCATGGTGGTGTCCTTCCATGTGAAGGGCAACTGAGGGAGCCATCTTTATCTGTTGTGTCCAGCAGGCAATGCTGGCACCATAGCGGGCAGCAGAGGAGCTGGGCCTATAGGAACCTGTGGCAGGACTGTCTGAAAGAAGACTTCTGAGGGGATGTTGCTGAGTTCAGTGTTGGCCTGTGTGATCAGGCAACTGATGGCAGCATAAAATGATGATGGCTGAACTAGCAGAACAGGCAGGTAACCAAAAGAAGGCTAATATATTATCATCTTTGGCAATATTTCCCTTCCAAACTTTATTTTTATGCCTTTCAGACTCTATATATTTTCATGTCAGATATTTCTTCTCAAATTGCATAGCACTGTGCCCAATGGGGTTTTAGCTCACTTGGCTTCTCAGATGAACACACAGTCCTGGCCATCAGGTGTGTGTCTGCACCAATACTCTCATTTCCTTTCAAAAGAAACCTAAATATGAGAGTAGCAATGGCTCTGCTGTCCTCACCAGTAAGTTGTTTGGCTTGGATAAGCAGGGTAGTGCCTACAGAGAGCATCAGCAAAGCACAGTCACTTGGGATTTTATTGTGCTGTGATACAAGTGAGCAAATATTGCTATGTAAATAAATAAAAATAACTAGAGTTCTTTTCAAGGAACCTACTTCCTTTGCATGCCAGGCCTCACACCAAGAGATTTGTGACTGTGAGCAGAATTTAGGCTAAGTCATCCATAGGTAGGTTTTTGTAAGGCCATTAACACTAGTCTAGGAAATGGCTGCAGCAGTAATAAAAATTAAACCACAGAGTTGTTGAATATTTGTGGCTAAGTACTGTCATAAGGACAGGCTATTTTCAGAAGAGGTGCTATCCCAAATTACTCTGGTCATCATTTGTGAGAGTATGAGGTAGTTTTGTATTTTATGAACTAGAACTAGATTTTCTTTAAAATATGCCATGGTGTTTTTTTCCGGATTTTATTTGTGTCTTTCCAGGTATCACAACCTCTAATGTTCATTTTTTAGAAAAGCCACTCGTAAGTATAAGATCAAAGACCTACATCTTTACCTACCTACATCTTCACATCTCCTATTTCATACCCTGCACCAATGCAGAGTCAGAGATCCTTGTTCTCATGCTCTTTTGTGTGTTTCTTGTAGAGTTTTTTGGGACCCTCAATTCATTCTAAATAGGAATGCTGCATTGCCTTCACTACCCACTCCTGGCTTTTGAAGGCAGATGGGAGATGTGTTATTTTTTGTAGTGTAAGTTTTTCACTCTTCTAGCTGCATCATGAGAAGGAATTTTGCAGGCATTATCATTAACCATAACTGCTGTAGGAAAGCATTGGTACTCTCAAGTGAGAGGCGTATTTTACTTCAAACGTCTGACACTAAATCTTTCTGAATTACCACCACCACATTTTCCCTGCCCACAGATCCCACAGACTCCTTCCAGTTCTCTCTGGGAGAGCTGGGCCAGCCACATGCCTCATGCCATTCTCCTCCATGAGGAGGAACGGACAATATTTTTCTGTCATAAAGATAGTCTCTCCAAATTAAGTACAAGATTAAGTACTTACAAAACAGAAAATCTCAGGAAAAGTGGCACTATGGTTTGAGCAAGCTATACATTCAGGTCAGTTTGAGTAATGAAAGCATTTTAAAGACTATGCTCAACTACCTATAAATCTGAGATTATTTTTACCTTTGAGGTTAGAGTCCTTAATGAGAAACAAGCTGAGAAAGGACAAGGATAATACATGATGAAGAATTAGGTATATTACTGAACCAGCAGGAACATTTCAGAGATGCAACCAGAAATCACAGTGCTAAAACAGGGAAACATTTAACTCTCCTCTTCTGTATGTTTTTGCTCAGTTACTACTTCTAAGTCCTGCACCTTTTACTCCAGCCATTTGAGCAACAGTATTTTGCCTTCACTACCTCCTACCAGCCTCCTGCACACTTGGCAGGCTCGTCAACTAGGGCACCAAAGCACAGCTCTTGGAGCAGTAGCCCAAACTCTGCACCCCACACAGACCACTCATCTAACTAAGTACTGTCCCCGCTACTGGAACAAATGAAACGAAAACTGTTTCCAACTCCAGACCTGGCAAGCTTAACTTCATTTAACTATGTAAGTGAAGTCAAATTTCCCACTGAAGAGGAAAGACGTATCTCTAACTTTAACTTGTGAAGGGATAAACTGTGACAAACCCAGTTGGTGTCTCTGAGATCATTCCTGACTTCATGTCTCCAGCTTTGACCCACAACTACCCTGCAGTCCTCACATGGGGACATTCCTAGAAATATTCTGAAGAACAATTAACTATGCAGTGTACCGAATCCCATCTAATAACAATGTACTGACCACCACCAATACATATCTCTCTGCATTCAGAACAAAAAAAGTATCAGGAGCCATGTAATAAAAACCAACTAACTTATGGAATTTATCCATGCTCTAAAAATATATACTATTAGAGAACAGCTGGGTTATTATTTTATCCTCAGATTTATAATGCATATGTATAAATTAAGAACAATTTCACATAACATAAAGCAGAATAATGCTTTTTATTGTAACCTGCCATGTAATTAGGCTGTACTGCCATTAAGCCTGATCAGAAATGACTTTGTTTTCTTCTTATTGTTTAGTCCTCACAGGTAACGTGAGATACAGCATGCAAACATTAATTAAGAAACATATATTTGCCCAGGAACTGCAACAGAGACCTCTGAAGCTGCAACATTTACAAGTGGACCTGGAAAAACATTTCAACCACAGCATAATAAATTGACCAGCTGTATTTACAACACCTTTTACTCATCTACTACCTCCTCAAGAAGACGTTAAGGAATGGATTTTTAAGGCAAACAAGGCCACAAATTCTTACTGCAAGCTGAGCAGAGAGGGATGTACATGACTGAGAGAGTGAATCTGCAGCCAGTAGAGAGAAAGTTGTCATTACTGGGGGAGTTTGGCAAAGAAACGCGGAGTTTAACTCCTTTTTTCCTACTTCTGTCGGACTGGTGTCTGACAGCATGCCATAACAGAACATCTCATAACACCAGAGGCACATGCTGGCATTTCATGTGCAATCAAAGCAGAATTAATTGTTACCATCATGTGCTTCATGCATTTCTGTTCACAATACTGTCATAATTTCTGTAAAGGACAGTATCAAAAAAAATTTCCTGTTTAGGCAATACTCATTAGAACCTCAGATTCAACTGTGGTCTATCAAAGCACTTCTATGCCTCCATAAATCTTTTGAAGATTTTTGCTTAAATTGTGATGTGTGCCTCATGTTTCTTGGGGAAGACAAGATTATTTTGACCTGAAATTTATCTAGGCATAGCTAGGCCTGCTTGTATGGTGTGTGACAGGCAAACTATGGAACAAAGTTCCCTGATTTAATCTATCTACAATCTTCAATGGAAATACAGCTCTTTTATTACTCACAAAATGACAAAATCAGTACAAACACAGACTTTAAGAACATTTTGCTTAGTCATAATTTAATGTGATTGATACTTAGAGTACATTGATTTATCTGAGTATCTTTTACTTCTGTCAAGAAACAATAATTTTTTCCTTTAACCGTCTGAAATTTTTTATTTGAAAGCTTTGGTGTAACTTTGTGTTTTATATGAAAATAAATCTCAGGTTTTCTCTCTGAAGCAAAACTGATAGAGGTGAGCCTACCACACTGCTCACCGATGTCAGTACCAAATGATTAATAAAGCCATGAATGGTGGAGCCATTCACATTCATTTGCCTTATTCTGGGAGCATCTACCTGAATTGATGTTTTCAAATTGATGCATTGTTGTTTGTACATCATTTGCTAATGATGTTACTTTGCAAAACAGAATAGTGATTCACAGACAGGACAAAAGCAGATGTACTGTATTTCATATTTAACTCTACTTATATAAATCAAAGTGCACATACAAAAGTTTAATGCAGCTTTAATATAAAATATGCTATTACTCCTTTCTAGAAGTTGTGCATAGGTTTTCAAAATCTTTTATTGAAGGAAAAACAGTATTTTCCTGTGACATGAACTTTTTTCTTCCACTTTTGTTTCCAGTTTTATTTTTTTAAGATCATTTTACCACCTTCACAAAAGGGAATTCAGTGTGCGCAGATTAACCTTACATTTTGTACAATGAAATTTTACACTAAAGAAAGAAATATTTTCTTACAATTGAAACAAGTAGTGGGCTAAAGGTGTACTCCATAAATCAAGACTCAATTCACAATAACAATGTAGAAAAGTGTCTGAGTAATACGATATATGATACTTGCACAGTATGTTAAAAGACAGCCTCAAGCATCACTTAAAGTTGCTAGCCTGGCAGCCAAGTCAACACTTAGGATTTTCTTGGCAGCTGATCAAAACAGGTGGAGAAGTGAAATAGGTAAAGGACTGGACTCACACAGAGAGAAGGAGTTCAAGGAGGACTCACTTATTAATAACCTTGGTAGTTTACAGTCTCATTCCTTACTCCAATCACGCTGCCACTCTGCTTTCCTAAATAAAGAGGAAAAATTAGGATGCTTACACTCCAGTAATTCATTGATGAAGCAATTCCACTTCTGAAATGAAAAAGCAGTTAGGAAAATTGNNNAAAATTGAGAAAATAAATTCCTTTGTTTGTTTGTTTGTCTCTATTTTTCATTCTTGCAAAGTTCAATAAAAGCCTAAAGCAGGGGTTCATGGGTTGAAAAACCTGAAAGAAGGATTGAAATTAAGTAATCTCATCCCAGACTTTGCTGTGACAGACACATCTTTGCAAAGAAAGGGAAGAGTAAAAGTAATCAGTCACCTCCCTGGTTCACCAGCCTCACTGATATCGGTACCAAATTGCACAGCTTCAAGAATCTGATCTAATCTGCCCTTACTGTACAATATACAGTGCAGAAACAAAGGAAGGGGCCATCCATAAGTAGAAGAGAACTTGTGACAGTCCAGTTTTTAAAAACAGAGTCTCTGGTTTTTAGAAACAGTGTCACATGCTCAGTATTGCATACAATGGGAAGGGGAGCACCTTAATTGTTATTTTAATCCTATGTACCTGGAGTCGTTCCCTTCAAAGAGTATTCCTGTAAATCTGCACTGATTTTATAGACCAAATTTGTATATATCCAGGGTAGTGGTGCCCCCACAGCCCATTCTTAGTAAGCACCTCAGGGGACCAACAGAACTTAGGATAAGAGATTAGTGACACCCAAGGCCTGTGCAGGGAGGGAGTATACATGCATCTGTCTGTGCTTGCATGTTTGTGTGCGGGTGGGATTAGACCTTCCTGGGATTTACTACAGAAGGGTCTTTACAAGCACGTGGATATTTCCTGATGTTTTATAAGTGTGTGCTATTGTAGTTTATCTGTTGCATTTCTGATATTGACCTTGAATGTATAGTTTACTAAGTTGCTGGTTAACTATGTCCCATTAATATATCAATAAATCACTGCAATCCTAAATTAGTGTTTTGAACTCAGCAGTTCTTCCCCTGTGATACTCCAGCGTCATTATATTCTTTTACCATGCAGGAAGGTTTCATTATTTACTAGTGTGGATGCTGAGACTTTCTAATATCCATGCTTTTGCCATCATCAGTATATTAAAAATAACTGAAATAAAACCCAAAAGTGTTTCTATGGTAATTCACAAATAACATTTCTAGATGGTATTTATGCAAATAAACCCCCAGTCATTAGCAGAGGGATGTTAACCTGAACAGATCAAAGACCAGATCAATACAAACATGCTCTTTCTAGTTCTCAAGCCAGTTGCATTTTGATGGGTTAGAGGTCTAGGATTTTGAGGGTTTTTTTCCCCAACTAATACTGTTGAACATTTATTATATGAAAAAGAGCAAAAATAATGTTGTATTACATTTATGAATTCATAATTGCTTTTTCAGGAGAAGAAAGTCCTCCTCTTCCAAATCAGACAAGGACAGCAGTGATGTGATTCTCTTCCCTGGACTTCTTCACAGATGGAACACCCTTCATGCAGTGGTTGATGTATTGAAAAGGTTCCTGCATGCAAGGTAGATGAGTTTATCCTTAGAGTGGCAAGTACTTAGGCATGATACTTCAACCCTGTTGTCTGATATGGCAACTCTATTATTAAAAAGAAAGGTCTTTTCATTGGTCTCCTGTGCTTAGATTATTGTGGGTTTGGAATCTGTGATCACTTCTTGCTACATGTACATATAATATTTAATACATTAGAAACTCTAAAGATTGCCTGTTACCAAAATATTGGTGCTAAGCAATTCACTCCAGTAATTCTCTCTGTTTCCCAGGTAAAAAACACACGATCACAGACAAAGCTGCTGCTTCAAGACTCCTCTGTGTCACAGTGTCACATGAACTCACAGAGAAGAAAAATTCCTGCTTCCATGTGATTTCAGTACCCATATCAGTACAGTTTCTCATTTAGTCAGTGCTTAGGAACTTTTATGCATTTTGGAACTAGCACTTTAGAGCTCCATTTCCAGACATCTGCTATTGCAGATTCATCCTTTACCCCTGTTTCCCATCCTTCTGCTGCTAGGGCTTGCATGGCTGGACAAACCTTGCACCTCCCTAGACATGTATAAAGGCTCACAAAAGCCCATGAGGGAAACACTTTTTAAAAATTACATAAAAAGTGAAAGGAGTTTCAGAAGGCCAAGAAGAAAATGAAAGTGACATCACAGAGACAGTATTGTCACCTGAACCTGCAGCCCATTAGCAATGGGACAATTTCAATGGGTACGCCAGCCTGGAATTTACTGCATGGCAAAGCAGCTGTTAGGTCAGAAGTAAAATTTAAACAAGTAAAACTGAAAGTAATACAGAAACACACAAAACTATTTATGAAAACTTAGTGGACGTTCTTCGAGTGTTCTTTGTTTCAGAATTTACCCACAGTAAGAAAATCTTTCTCTGAAGCTCCTGCAAGGTAGGTAGAGTCCTTGAGGAAGATGTTAAAATCTGGTAAATGTCAAGACCATTGCTCTGACTGCCAATTTCTAAACTTTCTGGCATTTCATAAAATAGACAAAGACAGAGCAAGCAGCAGAAAAAGCAGAGTGATAGTTGTGTTACAGTTCTTGCTGATTCTATTTTCAACCAGCAGTTTTTGAGAAGATTCTAGGTAGTCTACACCATACCCATTTTCTATGAAAAAGATTCTCTTATTCTTCTGAGTGCTGTAGTGCTCACCATCAGAAAGGAAATAAAAATGAATTCATCCAAAGCCTTTTTGCTAGTTTCTGACCTCCTCTTCATCACCGGGCCCTCATCGGTTTCAGTGGGATCACAGTATAGCAACCAGGAAAGACATGTAGCAACTGAGGGTTTGGGGGTTTCTTTACTGCTTTGAGACCAACAGCAGCTGAAGCGATATGACTAGTTTGTAGAAAACATGAACTATTCCAATATGATCTCTGGAGTTTAGGATTATAAGTCAAAGGAAATGTTTTTTTTCTAATTATTTAGTAATACTCTGTGATGGGTTGTTGCAGATGAATTCAGTAGCATCCTACCATCAAAACTGCCAATGACAGCTGCAGTGGACACTTAAAAGCTTAGTTTATGTCCTTGTTCACTCCCTCAACTCAAAAGTATGGTTTATGGTGCACAGACTCAAGAAAAATAACCAGTCTAAGGGGAAGCTGAGCATGGTGAGAACAGCTGACCAGCTGACTCAAACTAGTCAAAGGGGCATTCTATACCATAGAATGTCATACTCAATATATTAAGTGGGGAGACCTTCTAAATGATGGTGTTTGTCTTCCCAAGTAACCATTGCATATAATGGAGCCCCACTGTCCTGGAGATGGCTGAACACCTGCTTGCCAATGAGGATTGGTGAATGGATTCCTTGTTTTGCCTTGCTTGCGCATGCAGCTTTTTTTTTTCTTATTAAACTCTCTTTATCTCAGCCCATGCATTCTCTCACTTTTACTCTTCTTGTTCTCTCCCTCATCTCTATTGGGGAGGGGAGCGAGCAAGCAGCTGTGTGGGGCTTAGTTGCCGGCTGTGGTTAAACCATGACATTCAGCTTTAAGGTCCTTTCTTAATCCATTATCTTCTGATAGCAGTCACTGATTTTTCTGATGTCCAGCACAATCAGCACAAAATATTTCAGCAGCCTCCCACAATAATCCAAATAATAAGGGACATCCATCCTTAGGTTTCACTTCATAACATCTATAATAATTTGAGAACATCCATATGGATGAACACATATGGACGGACACTCTTCTTCCACAGGGAACTGCCTAAAACCCAGTTTGTTTTCTACAGCATAACTACTTACCTTTTTAACATTCCCGTTTTCTTTTTCCCTTTATCCAGCCTGTTTCCCTTTTGTTCTACTCTTAGACATTGTGCATAATAATATTCACCACCAATCACATAAATTACAGTCTTTTTGCACATCTGACAAGAGTATTCTGAACGATTGTTTCACACAAAAAAAGAAAACCAAACCTAGTCTGATTTATACCCCCCTACTCTCTGTTTTCCAGTAGAATTTTATGAAAAGTAAAATATTGTGGTACCTTATAAGGAGACGTGAGCCAGAACCAAGAGTTAAAGAACACTCTTCTAATTGGTCTATCAATTCATTTACAAAACCCATAAATTCACCCTTTCCTGTATCTTTCTGGTAATTGTTTCTCCATTCACTCCTGAATAATCCATTCATTCATTTTAAACTTTTTAAAACAAAAAACAAACCTACTTTTTCTAAGAAGATACCTAACTATATAAACACCCACACAAATAGAGATAGGTAGCCATTCTCATATAAGTCAATTCACAGCTACCAAACCATTGCAATAACTGGGAGGCCTGGGAGGCCTGCAGCAGACCACCAGGGCCACTGGGGCACCATCACCTTCCTGGCCCTGGGGCCTATCTGCCGCACTTCCCTACCCAACTCTTATGTTGTTACTGCCCTGTAAACCCGCACTTAACACTTAGCCCTCTGCACCCTTTTCTCCTGGGAACTATTTCCATTTGTTCTTAAAATGATTGGGGTTTTGGGTAGGTGGTTGTTTTCTTAAATCTTTATCAGTCAAGATAGTTAGAGGAACACTTGTGTGGGTATTCCAATAGAGATACCACCTGGATTTTTAACACTGACAAGAGTTCAGCACACCAAGACATTCACAGAAACAATAATTTGTGTTTCGGGGGAAGTAAGCATAAAAATAGGACTTCAGGCAGCAGAATAATAAGGTATTGGTGTCCTAAATTTTGAGCTACATCCTGTCTAAGTCTCATTGAGTTTGTGAGATGTGTCTCACTCTTTTTCATAACTGACTATTGAGCTTCATGAACTAAAGTTGCTGAATTCCCTCATGCTCCTCTGACATTAGCATCAGTGGTAGAAACTTGGTTGTCTGAAAGTCCACAGGTTTGCAAGAAAATTTGTCCTCCACTTCATCAACACTGTTAAGAAAGACTAGTCAAGGCAAGAAGGAAGGAAATTCAGACTCTTTTTCTTTAGGACTGTTGCAAATGATCTCTTATTCCAATTTCTGCCACAAAGACCACCACCGTGCTGTGGAGATAGTGCTGTACAGTATGTAAACACTATGTAAACACTACGTAAACACTATGTCTGCTATGTAAACAAGTCATACAACATATAGAAGATAATGTCCCAGAAAAATTCAGTAATACTAGAATTACCTGATTGAAGGATATCGTTTTTCATTTGGTATTGGAGGAAATGTTTTTCAGGTTATTAATTTGGGACATTTTGGTGAGGTTAGTGCAAGTGTAGAGGATTTCTCAATGAAAAATTGGGAGTTTTCTTTCTGGAAGCCCAAACATTCTCTGTTACCATGGCTAAGATTTGTGTCTCTGTCTGTACAGTTCAGGAAAAAATGTACAGCTTTTGATGGAATCTTTATGTTGGTTTGTTGTTTTGCCATGCAAAGAAAGATTACACTGACTAAAAAAAAAAAACATTTAATGAGAGAGCTTGCTTTATTAATGGTTGTATTATCTTATATAATTACCTATATATATACTTTTATGTATTAGCTTACATATCTGCCTTTATACTACCTTACTGTGGGAGTCCGCGGCTGGTCTGAGGACTCAGAGATGGACCTTAACCTTGAACAGATAATGATGCATCCCTGAAAGAGCCTGGGAAGCCCTGAGGCTGAAAAGTCCCAGGGAGAGAAGGTGATAAGAGACTGAACCACATTTCACAAGGCAGACACCTAGCAAGAGATGAGCAAACACAGCAGAAATCACAGCTTAATCATTAGCCAGTTAGCATCTTCAAAGAAGCATACGGACAGAGCATTGAGCAAATTGCTTTTAGCAGCTTTCTGATGGACAACACTAGGAGGTCGTGCCTTAAGGCTTGGAGTGTATAAAATGCAGCCATTTCTGATAATAAACGCCTTCAGTTTTAACTCGCATAGAGTCGTCCTGAAGTCTGTTTCTTTTCCCATTTGTTCGGTGCCAACACCTTACCATAGAGAAGACAGTTAAACTTTGGCTTGGATCATGAATTTGGTCAAGTATGTTGCCCTGCTAAAAGGAATGCAAGGATCAGCCTTCCTTCCTACCCACTGGCAGTAGTAATTCCTGCTGAAACAATCAGTCATATATCACTGAGTACAGAAGGTACATGTCAGTATTCAGAACTTCCAAAAGTTTCTTAAATTGTGTCTAGGTTATCAGAGAATTTTAAGACAGGGGAAGAAAACTTCAGACATCCCAATTTGGAGTAATGACAGATAGACAAGATCAGTTTGGACATATTCATCAACTTCATCAACAAGAGACTAACAAAAATCAGAAATCCATTTATGGAGAACAGGACTGTGTTTTATGCCTACATGGAGCGGACAAATGTGGCAGACACACATTTCATACCTGCCAAGAACTGCAATGTGTACAGGACTACTGCATATTCTTCTCTCTTCCTTGAGGAACCAAAGGAAGAACAAATCTTCCTGGAAGGTTTTGATTGTGTGTTCAAGTGCTTAAGACACTCAGTGAACTTAAAATTACAGTAACATTTTGTTTCTGGACAGTTATCTCATCTTACAATTATTAACACTATGATATTCAAAACAATTCTGACAATAAACATCATAATTGCTGGTAGCTTTTAAATGGAGGAGCCACTGCCTTATTTGTCAGCATAGATACTAACTTGAATAGCCTGGCAGTATCCCAGTGCATTTAGAAAAGGAAAGAATACCAAGGCATCTGTGTAATTAAGAGTGTTATATTGCAGGAGGGCTACTATTCCAGCCAGTTTGCTAAAGACTGGACTGGGAGTGCAGCTCTGTTTTTGTTTACCCGATGAACATCTGCACAGAAATCTGATGTTATGGTTTGCCAGGAATTTTTACTGGAAGGGAGCTGAAATATTTAGCAGTTTGATCAGTCTATTTCTCTGCCCCAGGGAGTATAGGGAAGTGTGTCAGTTCTTGTTATTTCAGCTACAGCTCTTGTAGATCCTTATCTAGGTGCTGATTTGGCAATTCCAACAAACTCTAACATAGTTTAAATAAGGTGCTGACTTGGCAGTTCAGGCAAATTCACACGTATCTTAATGGGACCCTGAGAATCTCCTAAACTACCAATGCTTAAGAGCTTCTCCACTAGTAAAGCTTTTTAAGGAAAAACTATCTTCCCACAAAAGCCACTGGCAAATTTTGCAAAAAAAAAAAAAATCTATCAGTAGAAAAATGAAAACTATCTTTGGAGGTTTATATTTCTGTGTAGCTTTACATTACCTAGATCAAGGATGTTTGTTTCTGATTTAAGTCACTGAGAAGGGTCTTCATGCATCCAGAGGTTATTCACATCTTCAGATGCATGTATATTTTTGGTGGATGAATCCTGAAAAACACTTTCGGCTTCTTTCTCTCACTTAGAGTAACCGGAAAAACTTGGAACTCTCCAGACAAACTTCATGCGTGTAGCTGCACTGAAACCTTGACTAGCAAGCCACTGCACCTAAATATATCTCAGAAAGAAAACTGTAAGATTATAGGTAAGATTCAGTGCAGTGCCACAACAAAAATATATTGTCAAGCAAGAAAGTTGATTGTAAGTAGTAAGACCCTTCTCTGTTTCAAAATTGTAGAATCATAGAAT
>VZZY01016068.1:1177-15563 GCA_013400335.1 Eurystomus gularis
ACTCAACTTACATTGCAGGAAAGATCTGGGACACAGAAGCCTGTTAAACTTATACCAAAAACTTCACAGCTTTAATAACAAACTGGACCTGCCACACAGAAATGTTCAAGTTGGGTCCAGTGGGTGCTAAATATATCTGTGATTGCCTCCAAAAGGCTATATCTTCTATCTCAAAGAACAATCTTTTAATTACATCAGCAATAACTGATAAATCAATTACTAATTGAAAAAAGAAACTCTTGCTATATAAAACATGCTTAGATTTATTCAGCTACTAGCTGAGTCACATATTAGTGAAATATATTTGTTTATCATGTCCACATAGCTTGAAATGAAAATGGTGAAGCATTCCAATTAATTTTGTTGATTTCATAAGGCTTTGACTGAAAGCCCAGAAGTAAAACAATATTTGAGTCCTGAGAGCAAAAAAAAAAAATTATAAATCAAATTAAGCAAGCTGCAGCTCAGTCAGATTAAGGCATCTAAAATGTTTGGTTGTTGACTTGCTTTTTGCATATTAATCTAATGCTTTTTTCAATTTGAGTCTCAAAAGAGCTGGTAGTTTACACAAATATCTGAAGCTAGGTTTCTAGCAATAATGTTGAATCTTCTGAACACAGGTGTTTGGTTATTTTTAAATATACCGGAACAAAAATATGATTTGGTTGCAGGTTGTCTTTAAAGGCACTTGAAATTTGTCTGCTTCAAGGACTGTGATCATATATGCATTTATGACTCTTCTTTTGTTCTTAACATTTTATGAAACTTAGTTTATACTGAATGCAAATAACAGAATCAGAACTTTGATGAAAGCCACCTACATCTATCTCTAAAACAGTTTTTTTAATTGCTTCAACCACTGTAACAATTCTGTATATATCTAGGTGCAAGGATTTTGTCAGCTTAATGTCCACCAGCAAACAGCAGCAGAAATAAAACAAAATGAATTCAAACCCACTAGCCTTCTCCACCAACGCTACTCAACCCCAGTTAATTCAGGTGCTCTTTGACTCCATTAACAGACGAACCTTGCAGCACCAAAAGCCCCATCTTATGGGTGGCCTTCAGGAACTGCTGCAGTAGCATGTCCTCACCCCTCTGCCGAGCCCCTTACATCAAAGGCAGTGTCAGTACTCAAAACTTTTAACCCTTTCCCTTTTTTTTACATCCCTCTCTTTTCTCATTGCTTTCTGCTCAAGAACCTCGTTCCTCTTGTTCATCAGGCATGTCTGTAGGAAGTGTCAGACACTAAGCTTCCACATGCCTTCTCATCCCAGCCTTGCCAAACCTCTTTCCCACAACACTGTCTACCTCAGAGTAATTATACTCTGCAAGAACAAAACCAGCAAACACTTGTGCTGTTATTGTCCTTTATATTGATTTCATGTGTTTGGGAGTAACTGACACACTTCTCTCACATCACTAATACAGGAGCTACAGCTAGACAGCCAAGGGCTTCACATGCCAGCGCCCAGACTCTGGTAAGTGGAACACATGCTCATCATCAAAAAAAAAAAAAAGTGTATTTTCCACTATGGCCAAGACAGCTGAGATGCCACTGTATCTTTTTCCTTTTACAAATCCAAAGCTGTCCCATGCCTTCCTAGAGCTGTGGTGGCTCTCAAATCAGTCCTTGCCTTTGCTCAGCTGCTAAGGACCCCCTTTACCGGCCCTTCATTTCACAAGCTTTTCCAATGTGGTAGTATGACTCAGACAAGTGACTAAATATTTCTCCTTACCACACAAATGCAAATATATTGCCTATACTGGGCCTCCAAAGCCTCAATATACTTCTTATGCTGAGTCTCCAATCCACCAATACTATAATTATGCTGGTAGCTAAATCCCCTTCAACTTTTTCCTCTGGTTTTATGTTGTTCCCTTCTTTTTTTATACACATCCTAATTCCCTCTCTGCCCTCAAAAAGACAAAAGGGAGAAAATTGAGGGGAAAAAATGAGGGGGAGAAACCCCATGCTCTCTTTTGTTTTTTCCACTTTAATCTATAACCCTATTCTATTCTGCATTTTTTAAAAATTCCCTACTTGAAATTCATTTTCATTTATTTTGGGCATTCTCCACTTCCCATTTCCTCCTTCCTTTCCCAGCAGCAGGACTCCTCAAAGGAGCTGTTTATTTTTCCTTTCTACAGAGTATAAAGAACCCAGCTCTCCCTAATATCTCCTTTCCTTATCACTCAAGAGCACACGAGTTGCTTTCAAAGTAGATAATCTGTGATGTCTTCTTGTGTAACGGCTGTCAAGTCAGTAATTAGAAATAATCCATGAAAAGTAAAATTATTGATCAGGCTATTTATAGAACCACTGGCCTTTACAAGACAGGATTATCTGCAAGACAGGGTACACTCAGAGGATGATTTCTAATGGGGAAACAAGTTAACTTAGAAATTTATATGAACTCTAGAAATATATACAGAAAATGTATCTAGAAAACGGTACTAGAAAACTGATTTTTGTTACATCATTAAAGGCAGCGTTGCCAAATTTTTCTTGCTGCTGCACTGCAGATTACTTCATTTTTACCAAACCATGACCAAATTCAGGTTACAATGTTACTTTCATTAGTTCCAGCACTATTAGTGAGCTAAAAATCATGTAAGTTTTTTTCATCTTCTCCTTTGTGTGAAAGAAACACAAAATTGCAGATGTCGAATGATGTTTTACTGTTATTGCATCTAGATATCACGCACTTGTTCCAAACAATCTAATTATCCCAGCAGTCTTGACAGTAAACCTGATGTTCTTTACTCAACCAGGATTTCTAGGTTACAAGGGCAAAACTGAAAAGACAGACAACAAACCAACTCTCCCACATACAGTCTGTGTAATCCAGGGCTGACCTGCCATTTCTTTCATTACTGGTACACACTATTTAACACTAAGTACAGCTGTGATCATATAATGAGATTTGCTAAAGCCAGACTTTATGTCAACTACTCCAACAGTGGCACTTTGACAATCTACTTGCTAAACATCGACAATATTTTTCAAATGTTTTGAAACTAGCAGAAACAGTAGCATTAGAGATAATACATTTGCAATGTCCTAATCACATTTTGGAAGCATGTGAAATTTTCTCATTATGATCTAGATTAACTCTTACGTCCCATAAAGCAGAGACATGTTATCATTTTACATACAGAGTGATAAACGCGTATGTATGCATGCAATGATACTCTACCAAAGATTCCCTCTCAAAAAACATCAGAACTGTGTAATATTTTACTATCAACATTGCATGTACAATTATGTATTTATAAGTATAAAACTGTTTCAGTCACTTAAAAGGTTCTAGTCTTCTGTAGCAATTCACTACCCATCATTAGTCCTGTGACCTTGTATTTTAATCATGCCTTTGAAAGGACCTCACCCATTACACAGATAAAAGAAAAGGAAATAAAAGCATGCAGGCACAAACAAAAAGGAGAGATCACAAATTATGATTGCAAAACTAATCCTATACACCATCTGTGACAGTAAAACAGATATGATAAACCAAACAGGTTTGTTAAACTGCTACTTTATTTCAACACATGTTCTAAACAAGGAAAGGACCACAATCTGAATTACATGTTTCTAGTCATCCCACCATTAAGATACTAAAAAGCTATTGGTGAAAAATAAGTAAGGAATGCGTGTATGCACACGTGTTAGAAACAGCACTTGCTGCAGAAATAAATCCTATTTTAGAGATAATTTTAGTTCAAATTATGAATTCTCTAGTGCTCACATATAACCAGAATGTCTAGCACTCCAACATATTGAAACAAAACTGAGCAAGACACTCTGACACAACATGAACAGCAGCCCCAAACGCCTACCAGCATCAACCTTTTTGTAGACCAATTGTCTATACAGAGATTACAAAAGAAAATTTCCAAGGTTTTACCACAAGAAAGGACTTCTCCATTCTCCACAAACCAGCCTCACCGAAATTTGAAATTACACAATACTTTCCAACAGCTCTAACCACTGGAATAATTAAACATGTACATTAACAATTAAGGCTAAAAAGACACAGACATGGACTTGCACTGTCTGCATTTCCAGTACAGAACCACTCATCTACCCATAATTTCTTGCACGTTTTTCCCCATGTCTGTCACATTTCTTTTCCCCTTATTAATAATACATTTTTACTTCCTCCCATTATCCCTGTATTTCAGACTAAACATCCCTTCTCATCCAGTCTACTGCCAAGCCCCCTACCTGTCCCTTCTTCCAAATATCGATTCTTCTCATTCCCCACACTTCAAAATAAATTCTAATCACAACACCACACCCTTGCCCACTGAGGCTAACAAAACTGAGTCTTCTCACAATCTGTTTCCCCCAAGCAGTTTGCTTCTTTCACTAACAAATCAAAACTAATTTCCTCTTCAAAACCAGCAACAGTTCTCAGCCAATTGAAAATCAATTTTCCAACCTCCCAGACAACTTAAATACAGTTTAGCCCAGCTTGTAAATACAACCACATTTGGTATACAGCTTTTGATCTTAATATTTCTTTTACATAATGTGCTTTTTGATTATTTTATTTTCTTCCCATTTTCCCATCCAGAGGCACTCAAAACTTGACTGAGGAGTTTGCCCAGCAAATCTGAAGACAACAACTGATCCAGAAGGACAAAAGGTTGTCTCAACAATATAAACTGAAAGACAAAATACTTGGCTGGATCTGGGCCCTGAGGTTTGGTTCCAAATAGGTCAGACCTTGACTACTGACAAGATCAGAAAGAGATCTTAAAATCTGCTTGACTCTGAGAACAAAAGCACAGCTAATGGCTCTTTCATTAATGGGAATGGAGGAAGGAATGCAAGAAAGCAACAAAGCCACAATCGGAGAGATGTGACTGAACATGACAGGAAAGTTCTGAAAAAGAAGAGTAAAGAGATGGCAAGAAGGTAAAGAACAGAGAGGCAACTGGAGGGATGAAGAGACAAAGCTGTTTACATAGTCCTTACTTTAAGCCATTTTATTTTCAGAATCCTATTGAGTTCCTGCTGCTGCCTGTAAGCTCACCTCCTGCTTCACTAGTGCACGGAAGGGAAAGCAACAATATTTTTACTGCTTTGGGAACAGAAGAAAATTCCTTTTCTTAACAGCACAGGAAACATAACCATTCAGGAGCAGTAAGCATACACTATGCTCTCCCTACGGTGTTTTTGACTGAGGCTGGGGTTTTTTTTATTTGTAGATTCAAAATAGTTATCTTGTGTGCAGAGAAGTATAAGTCAGATTAGGAAGCCTACTTCTACAATTTAAAAAACTTTTTTTTTTTTCTGCCATCTGCTGTGTAAGTTTACCAGATGAGTCTACAAGTCCATTTATCTCTGTTGCTGCTTTCAGGAAGGCTTTTCTATTGTTCTTGTTCCCACAGTCTCTTTCCTCTCCTTAATGTGTAATCAGGTAAGATGATTTCCCATCTTATTCCCCTAACAGCAAAAGGTTGTCCATCAGTTTTGTTTGTTTCTTTCTCTAAAGGTTAAGTTTCAGGAAATTATGTCAAGAAAGATTCTGCACCATACAATAGGTTAAGTATTCTAAATTCACTGTAACAGATTATAACAAACTATTAGGTGAGAATTATATTTGCTTTTGAACCAGAAATAAGCATAGATAGTTTCAACTAATAACAGCACAGAGAAAATACACACATACTGCTTCCAAACAGATACATTTCTCAAATAGAGGAAAACAATGAAGACAAAGATATTGTGCTTAACAGTTTGGGATTTCTTAGAATTTCTTCTTTCCTCTTTTGAACTAAACTTAAATAATCAAGAAAACAGCCTAACATTTTAGCCCATCTTAATTTGGTAACAGAGGCAGCAACATGAAATTTAAAAAGTAATATAACACAAAAAAGAAGTGGAAACAGAAGTGTTCTAACATGACATATATAATTAGTTTCTTAAGTACAACAGTACAACTGAGTAAGAAATAAAAGAATCTTAGGAATAAGCAATATCAATAGTACAACCTCTTATTAAACAAATTTAGACACCATTAAATGATGAAAAAAATGGCATACTGATTCATCATACATTTGTGTTCCTCAAGGGAAGAAACTTATATTCCACAATTAACTTTATTAGTAAGCAAGAGGTTACAGAGCAACTGTTAAGGAAAACATTAAAACAAGCCTGACTTGTGAACTCACACTCCAGGATCCAGCTCAATAAAAGAACTAAATCCCACCACCATACCCTGGTGACCAGCTCTAGAAGACATTCGAGCAAAACAGAATGCATTGGTCTCAACTGGTTGAAGTTTAATGACTTGACAAAAACAAAAGCCCATAACACTCCCAAAGTTCCGGTTGGCTTTAACAGTCCAGGAATCTTACAAAATCAAAGGGAATTAAAAAAAAAAACAACAACCTAACAACAAACTAAACAACAACCCACAAATGTAAATATATGTCACATGTATATAAACTATGTATTATTAAGTACTCAATCCCAGGGCAAGGCAGATTGATTTATTCAAATCTATTTAAAATACCTTCTTTAAGTTATAATGGAAATTGAAGAGAGCATTTAATATAAATCATTTTGCATATTTAAGCTGTTCCATGCATCTAATCTCTGAAGCAGTCAAATAGTTCTTTGTACTGATTTTTTTTTCTAATTAAAACGAGACACATTATGTTGCGTTTTTATGGCAGAAGCAATAGAACTTAATGTGTTCTATCTAGACTTTTATTTTTAATTAACTACATTATGCTAACAAGCATGTTGGCTATGGTTTTCAAGACAGTAATTTTTAATTTATTTCTGGTATGCTGCATTTTAAAAATTGACAAAAAATATACAAAACTAAAGAAAAAAACTACAGTTGACATTATTAAATACAACACTTCTAAAGAAATGCTACATAAACAAATAAATTAATTAAACCTCATTCTATACTTCAAACTGAGGAGTTCACTAAAGAAGGGAAGCACTATAATTATAAGAATCAAACAGGTTGTTTCTGGTCATAATGTACTTCAAGGGTTTAAAACCACTGTATCTGATCATCTTACTGTTATTTTTATACATAAATTGGGAGAAGAAAATGTTCCCAGTCTGATTCCTGAAAAGTCTGACTGCTTACTGTCCTGGCTTTTCTTTAGAACTTTGCCAGTATTCAAATCTTATTTTAATTTAGAATTGTGTCCAGGCCCTATCCCATCCCCCCAGTACAAAAAAAACCAGCGACAACAGGAACGAGTTCACAGCAGAGGCCACCAACCTAGTTGGGGACCACAGAAAAGACCCTGTGAGGACAGACTAGGGAGCATGGCCTGTTCCACCTGGGGAAGAGAAGACTTTGGGGGAACCTAACAGCAGCCCCCAGTAACAACAAGGAGGTTATTCAGAAGACTGAGCCAGGCTCTTTACAGGACAAGAGAGCCTAAGCTGAAACACAACAGGTTCAGAGAGCATGTCTGTCATCCTGAGGACAGCCCACCAGCGGATGTGTTGTTCCTATCCTTGGAGGTTTTTATGACCTGATCGGATACAGCTTCAGTAAGTGTTCTGACCTCTTTACTGACCCTGCTTTTGGCAGGAGTCTGGAGCAGAAACCTACTGAGGTCTGCTCCACATTAAATTATTGTGTGGTTATATTAATACAGTATCTCTGTTTAATCAAAAGTTACATTATTTGACTAAATTTAGGCCTTAACAACATTGCAGTAATAACAACTTCCAAATGGTTTTTTTTAAAACAAGCAGTAATTTAAAGAAATCCCTTTCATCTGCGTTAACCACCTCAACACCCAAGATCAGGGATGACATGCTCATTTCCCTTCTCTGTGTTCCCTTAGCATGCAAAAAGGCCACCACTTTTCCTGGCTCCACACATTTAACCTATTGTACTAGCAGCATGACAAAGGGCACTCAAGGTCCCTCCCCTTCGGCATTCTCAGTCAGAAATAATTCAGCTACATTGTGGCAAGTCAAAACAATACTGGGTTTCTTCGCCAAGGCAGACCTCAGATGTGGGAGAAGGAGAAAAGCAGTTTGACACATTAACACAAAGCACCAAGCTCCCTACACGCTGTTCAGAAGTAAAGCTTTTCCCTCTTTCCAGAAACGGCTTCAAGTAATCCAAACAAAGCTGCTCAAGCATATTTCACGGAAGTCGGTAAAGCACTCCACAAGGCTACCGCAGGAATAAGAAACCAGACAGATGATGCCTTCTAGCATTTTACAGCACGTGGTTAACTTGCTGTAAGTAATGATAAGCTTCGAATTTCCTTCAAAAAAATCAGACTAAGAAATGTTATTTCACCATAGTCTTCTAATCATAGCATAATATCCTAAACAATAAAAAGATAAAATCATGTATTAACTTACTCGAATTTTAACCTCAGCTTCAAGGGTTCCAAAAAAATAGTGCCAACACTCACAGAACCACCACAAAATTGACAAGCACTACAATCTTTTTAATAAAACAAAGTAAAAACATTTTAACATTCCAAAGCTAGTTTAAAACTCAGGTTTGTGAGTTCACAGGCAAAAATGTTGATAAGCTATTGGTCTGAGCACATGACCAAGCTCTTCAAAAACAGACTTGGAAAAGTACCAGGAAAATTATGGCACGTCTTAAGTCTGTTGTAGTCTAAAGATATACCTCTCAACATCGTTAATATACCTGAACAAGACTGCATAGGAAAAGCAACATGGAATTTTCAAGGTTCTGTGCAATTTACACTACCCTGGCTTCCGGCTACTGAAATGTGAGCTGCTTCAGGTGCGTTCACCTGTGTTACAACCAGACATGCTACTATATTACAGTCAGCTCCAAATTTATTTGGTGCTGACTTACAGTGGTGTAATCTCATTAACCTCAACCAAACAAACCTGATTTGTTCACCCTCCACTTCAATCTGAGTCTATTCCATCACACTTCTTTTAGGTCTGCCAGTGTGTAACAATGAAAAGCGGAGATTCCAGCTCACGTTTTATACTCACCTTGCACAGAACCCGTAAGTCCTATTAACAGTTCTGCATTCTCTTTATCACAAACGGAAGTCTAATATGCCTCTCCCCATTTGGAAGCAAGCATGCTTCCAAAATACTCACAGGACTTCAGTACAACTCCATCATCCTTTCAATGCCCAAAACACCATTTTAGAACTGTGCTAGGCTCCAGTTTTAGAGATCAAAAGACTCATAGAAATAGAATGTCCTAGTGCTAGCCAGCTGCCTTGAAATCACCTTTAACTGAAGCCAGGTTAAGATAAAAGCAATTAGAAGTATTTATTCACAGATCGCCTAATAGACAGCACAGTTACAAAGGTTTAAGAAGACCAAGGTATAGAGCAATTAAAAGATAACCATGCACCTATTTACACAGTTGTTAGGACAGTTCCAAAGTCTCAGTCTTTTGGGAGCCAGCTGTTGGATGGACACATGCTTTATTGCCCACAGCTGAGGATATAGGTCTTGTGCAAGCCCATGTCCTCAGATTCCACTGGGAAACCAAAATTTATTTTGTAGCTCAGTCCGTCTTTGGGGTTATTCAGGATGTGGTTACACAACATTTTCTATGGCACTGCAAGCCAGCTCAAGAAGTTAGCCTGTCTATTCCCCTTCTCTCGTGCCACTTGTTCCAAAATTTGGGGAAAAAAGAAAAAAAAAAAAAAAAAGTAGTTCTATTTTAACTTAGGTCACAGTTGCAATATGGTTTATAGCAAAGCCCTACAAAGAGTTGTTCTGTTTACAAAACAAATGAGCAGCAAATTCCAGTGCTTGTGAGAGGCTGAGGAAACAGCTTGTACACCAAAGACAGTTTAAGAGGACACTCGAAACGCATCATGAAACTACGACCTCTACCTCACTCTTATATCTGTGGGACTTCATGGTTTATAATTTGTGACAGAAAAGCTCAAACTCTTTCTCTGCTTGGATTTTCCACCCATCTCCCTGGCATTCAGAATTCTGTCCCGTGGCCATCAGTTCCTAAGCAGGTAGAGTCTGCTTCCTACTGCTCCAAAGAGCAAAACCCCAAGGTGTCAAAATATAAAAATCCCAAAAGAGCATCAGTGTTTTATTCAGTGTGGAAGCCTGAAAACTATACACAAACAATTCAATGTAATATATCTGTTGCTTAAAAACTGCATATTAGCACTCAACACACAGGTGGGCATTCAAACCTCACACACCTCATCTAGTACTCTAAAAAGTACAATCTTGTAGAACTGGCTTAAATCTGATTTTACAAGAGAACCTGTAGCACCAGTACTGCAAAGCACAGCAAAATAGTGTCAGGAATGTGTACCAAAATCAGTTTGTACAAGAAGCAGGTCTCTCCATGTGAGGTACACTTCATAGTGAGAGGAAATGTCTTTAGCAGTTGGATGACAAAGTTGAAAAACATGCAAGCTTTCAGGTTTACCAATCCTCTTGGCAGTCTCCACTCAATCTATAAAATGGAAATAGTTTGGCTTTGTGTCCAACTCTGATTCCTCCAACTATAAAGGGTGATAAAGGTTTCACTTTGATGCCTTTTACTCCATTTTCTGAGGATAACATTTGGCTTTCTTTATCTTTATAGACTATAGGACTAGAATAAAACTGGTTTTGATTCTGCATGTCCTTCAGGAGACGCCTCTTCATACAGACCAGTTGCTATCTGCCCCAACTTCTGATTCCAGAGCACACAGGAGTACTCTTTCATACAGGCAGGATGCAACCAACATTTTAAGTGGCTGTATTTCCCCTCTGCATCTTGGCAACCTTTTGCTCCTTTGCTTCAGAGAGAAGTACAGAGCAAGCTGGGGATTGCTGTCCCTTGCAACTGTATTACAACTAACTTCTGAACAAACATAATACAGTATTGCTAGAATTCGCAGAATCGGCCCCAAACATTGAAGAATGTCAGAAATCCCCACAACTGGGTAAATGCTGAAAAAGAGAAGATTTTTGCTGGCTTATGCTGCCTACTGTAGTATGCAGTAAACCAAATAAGCCACACATAACAGACTACCTTTTTTTCTGAACATCGTCCTCCAACATGAACTCTCACTTGAAAGCTGTATTTTTAAGAAGCTTTTGTTTTTATAACCTCAGAGCCTCCTATGTTATTTTACTATCTTAATAGGTTTCCTAAGCACCTTTTTAACTCACAAATCCCCCTCTTTTATTCTGAATTAATGGTCGCTTTCCAATAGCCTTTGTCCTCAGACACTCTTGCATTAGTCTAGTAGTCAAGTTTTACCTAATACAGTCAAACTCAGACACCACCTGTGGCCCTATCTCTACAACTGAATCCATGCAAACAATCCCTTATTTCCTGTTCAAGTTAACATGGTCCCAATCTAATGCACTTGAACAACTGAGGCCTCTCAAAATTGTTTGAGAAATAAAGGTACCAAATTTACTGTATATTTATATGTATCAAGATTAGACATTTAAAAGTCAAAGTTTTTCTTCTTTTAAAAAATCTCACGATGCTGGAAACCTGGGCTGTAGCACAACACATTGAAGAACATTTTGCTCATAACTACAAAATCCTAATAATCAACCAAGACTAATGGTGAGCAAAACTGGAAAATATTCATTTAAAGCATACTAGACATGTTCTTAAAGGTCCATTTTATATATGCAAAGTGTCAATGCTAGAATAAGAAATGTTAATACTATTCCTCTAAAATATTATAAACCAAAAAAACCTTCAGTCAAAGTCCTTCTCTGCATATTCAGGTTTTGGGAAATAGGATGATTTTGTGTAAAAAAAAAAAAAAAGTCTAACAAATGGACTTCAACTGTTCTGATAATTAAGTCTTATTAAAGGCTACAAAAAAAGAAATCATTAAGACCAACACAGCCACATAAAGAAGCATTTTTAAATTCTTAATTATTACACGCAAATATTTTTAATCATATCACTTTGAATATACATATTCATGTATCTTAAAAACTTGTAAAAGACTTCCTGAAACCCTGAAATCTACTGCAACTGCTCAAGCAAGCAGTTTTCTTTAACAAGAAAATGTTAAAGGGAATATCAGCTAAGATAGCTCCACTAGACTGTCAATAAAAGATTTTACATTATGAGCAACCCATAGTTCAAGAACTGAGGTAAGTATCAGAAAAGTTTACACACAGGGATATACACAGAGCACACTATACATACTTATGCAAGCATATAAGCACTTTCAAAGTCCCAGCCTAATAATCACTCTGAAGCTTATTAAGTCCATAAAATGTTCCAACTCTATTTCCTAGGCCTGGTATTGAATGTATTTTTCAGCCTTCTGGCAAGTATTGAACAGTAACCTAAAAATAACTTTGGTGATAACCAGTTAACATGAGACTTGAGCAGGACCAAAATTGAGAGCTAGCCAAGCAAAAGAAAAAAAAAAAGAAAACACAGAGGACGGATAGTATCTGATGTCTACAAATACAAAACAGTAAACCCCTGAATGAACAAGTCCCAGCTACTCCCACATGGTGTTGAATATTAAGCCAAATATAAGCAGATAAACAAAATACCCATGTACTGGATGTGCAGCTAAACAGAGTATCTGCTTACTACCGGCACACACAAGACAAGAAACACAGTGTTCCAACGAACAAAGAATGTCATCGAAAATATTCTCCTTTCACCAGGAATATTGTCTTTTGTGGCATCACAGAAAACCAGAATCAATTTATCTGAGCTATGGACAAATACTAAAGGGGGGAGGGGTGACAAAACAAAAAGAAAAACAACCAACCAAAAAAAACCAACCCAGAAGAAAGCCCAGGAGGGACAGAGGTACAGAAAATCAAAACATCAAGAGCTAATGTCTCTCTTCCAAATAAAAGGAAAGGTTCAACCATGGTTAAAAAGCAATCTACTAACAACAAAAGGAACCATGTAATGCTCTGTGGAAGTCATTGTCAAAGACACAGATGCAAAGACAATGGACGTCATAAAAAGACAATGCTTGTATTGATTTTAAATCAAGTCGGCCACACCTCATTGGATTTTTTTTTCTACAAGTCGTATTAAAATATTCATGTTTGACTGCGCAACCAGTGACTGCGTAATTGTTGTGCTGGTTCAGCCATCATCATTTTATGCTGCCACCAGTTGCCTGATCACACGGGCCAGTGCNCTGATCACACAGGCCAACGCTGAACTCAGCAACATCCCCTCAGAAGTCTTCTTTCAGACAGTCCTGCCATAGGTTCCTGCGGGCCCAGCTCCTCCACTGCCCACTGTGGTGCCAGCATTGCCTGCTGGACACAATGGACAGAGATGGCCCCCTCAGCAGCCCTTCACATGGAAGGACACCACCATGAGAGCTCAGCAAGATGCAGCCAGCCCCAGCAGAAACCACAACCAGCAGAAAGCTCCTCTAGCTGATGGTTAAAATAGCCCTGGCCTCGCCCACCACCCCAACCATGACCACCTGGGTGAGGGCAGAGCCACAGGTGGGCCAGGTTCTGCCTCTGGAACATGATGGCAGTAAGAAAAACAAAACATTCTGCTAGGTTGTGACTCATTCACAGGTCAACTCCAACTTGGGGCCCACAGCTCAGGCCCCAGCACTTCAATAATCAAAATTAGATGGACAATTATCTTCCAGGCAAGTCATTCTACTTGTCCATTCAAGAAGTACTTAGATTTTCCTCCATAGAAAACAGCTTTCTAGTAGACACCAACAGGGTAGAAAAAAACTTGGGAATTACTTTTAAAGATCGAATCAGCTGTTCCTCAGTACCTATATGATAACACAAAGGGATTGTGTCATTCATTGTCCATATGAATCAGATCTCTCTAAATTCAGTATAACCCAGAGAGCTTAACACTGGAGTGAGGCATCACCTTTTCTCCCAGCATCTCACGGATCGACAGTCACAAGACACCTCATACTTGTACCTTACAGCTCTCACTGTACCGCAAGGCATATAACCCATTTAAGTGAGAGATATAATGTACCCTCTAGACCAACACAGCATGCAGCAAAAAGCACTTATTTACATGCAGCAAATAAAACTAATTACAGTTCTTAGTTCTTCCAGCAGAACTACTATAAATTAAAAAAAAAAAAAAAGTATTTACAATGAAGCTTAAGTCGTCATAAAGACAGATCTACCTTATGGAACCATCCACAAAACCTCATATCCAGAAATTCTAGAAAGCTCATTTACCTTCTGATAAAGAAATCACATCTGAAACAAGTTAGAGAAATAAAAGTGCAAGCATTAGCTCAAACATTGACTCAGATCGTGCTAGTCTTGCTCATATTAGTCATCCTACCGGGCTCACGCTGAGAACCCTGTGGGTGGACATATGAATTCATATGGAACCCACTAAAATCAGTGCACAGCCAGCTGGGGTCAAAGGCTTTGAAACAACAGCTCTATTAAGTTACATAC
>VZZY01016069.1:0-18751 GCA_013400335.1 Eurystomus gularis
TCCTGATCTCGTCCCTACACAACAGGACAACGTCCCTGCTTCCACTGCCTGTGAAGTTCCGTCTTGCCTTTTATTTTGACCAGCAGGTCTTGGACTCAGCTATGCTGGTCTCCTTCCTTCCTTGCCTGAGATGCTACCAAGTGCCAGGTTTCAGATTATGATTAAAGAAAATGTCAGAGATGGGTGTGAAATATCAGGGTAAATTTAAGTGTGTTTCTGAGTTGAGACTCCTGTTCTCAGACCTACCCAGAAGTAGTATATTACTATTATTTGGCTGTTGCATGTATGTGCCGAAGAGCCTGTCTAAACTACCTTAAATACTGCATGAACTTAAGGACCATTTCAAATACAAATTGGCTTTTCACAGGCTAAAAACCTGGACAGTATTCACCATGGAGTACTTTGTCTTCCTAATGTCACTCCTAATGACTGTCATGTTTTGTGTGAATGAATGAGTGAGTGTTTTGTCACTCCTAACGAGTTACATTTTTACTTTACTTTTTGCACAGGCTGCCACAGAGGAAGAAAACAGCCATGGGCCAGTGAATGGAATGCTGAATGCACCGAGTCTCGGTTCTCCAATTCGTGTTCGGTCAGAGACCACACAGCTAGACAGAGATGTCCCACTGGTGCGAAAGTTACGGTCGATTCACAGCTTTGACCTGGAGAAGCGTCTGACATTGGAGTCAAAGCCAGATACTGATAAATTCCTTGAGACCTGGTAAAGAAATCATGTTTTTATTCTTGTGCCTGAAGGTGTTGCACCAACACACAAAAAAAAAAAGTCTTGATAGAAGACACAGTTCTTAAAATGGAGGTAGAGAAGAGGCAGATGTGTGAGAACAGTTTCAGTCACTTTGCTGGTGTGTAGAAAGAATAAGGGGAGGAGGACAGAGTGAAGTCTGACTGAAAGGCAGAGGCTGAGTGGGGACAGTGGAAGACAGCTGAGATGCTGACAGTGGCAAAATCCTTCTAAATATGTCATAGAGGGGTTAGTCATTTGAATTTGTTTGAAGTTATACAAAGTGCAAATAAGGAACCAGTCAAAACAATCAATTGTTTTGTTGTTCTTGAAAGCATCTACTAACTCCTGCTGCTGGAGACATCTTTTTCTTCTCTTCTGCTTTGAGTCTGAGCTTTGTAGCACAAATAAAGTGGACATCTGGTGGTAGCCTCACCACTGGGTTGGTATCCACTCACTATTCTCCCTTCTAGTAATTACATTTACAATATGATATGGTACAATTACACCTAGAATCTGCAAATTTCTAAGACCATCCGCCCGTCTTTACTTGACCTCAGAGTTCTTTGTCTCAAATTGTGGATCTTTCAACCACTGTAGGTTGTAGATATGACAACAATTTTTATCTCAATCTAGTTTTCCTCTACTGAAAAAACTCACATGTAGGTTACATAGGTTAATTAATTCTTAACTAATCTAGATATTAACTTCTTTTCTTAAGTCTGGGGAAGATGCAGAAAGACTTGAATGCCACGGCAGAGAATCCTGTTGCTGCAGTTCCTCCTGTTTCTCAGAAGGCACCTATTCCTGCTCCTGCAACTGCCCGGATGGACCATGTTTGGCACTATGATGAAGAATATCTTCCAGATGCTTCAAAGCCCGTGTCAGCTAGTTCCCCAGAACATGTTGATGGTGTTATGAGCAATGGATTCGTAGCTGTCAACTTAAGCTCCTGCAGGCAGGAGGTTGATTCTAAGGAATGGGTGATAATAGATAAGGAAAAGGACTTGCAGGACTTCAGGACAAATGAGGCTTTAGGGCACAAAATGACTGGAAGTCCCTCAGATGAAGAGCCAGAGGTACTACAAGTTCTAGAGGAGTCTCCTCCAGAAGAGCAGCCTGGGCAGGGTGGTTGGGCAGGAAACGGTGTCCATGCCAAGAACCAAACCTCAGGGGTGGAGTTTGTTCTCGCCATGGAGTGTCATCCTGCTGCTTCTGAACAGCTTACAGATAAATTGGACCTTCTGTCCGGAGCTGCTGGACAGCTTCTTCCAGCCACCCCTACAAGTCCAATGGAAGCCCAAGCAGAAGGAGCACTCACTCCGGTAAGAAAAACATTTGCTGTTTTATTGAACTTCTCTTTATTCAGAATTATATGATGAGGGAAAAGGCAGTGACTAAAGTATATATATACATACAGAAGCTCCTTATCCTTATGCAGTGATTTCTAATCAGTGAGTGATACACATGCAAATATATATTTTTTATATTTGCAGAAAATAAGCATGAAATTACAATGAATATGTAAAATCCTGTGCTACATTTCAAGTGTTTCAGAAAAAGCCTAAATGGCTGAAATTAAAGAAACAGAGTTTCTTGTTCTCACCGTCATTGGTGTAGTGTTTTCTTTTGGAGTTCCCTTTGTTTCTTCCAGTTTCTTCTGAAATTTATAATTGTTCTTATAGAAGCAACTTGTTGGCTTTTATTAATTGTTGCTACTTCTCACTTACAAGGTAATTTTGCAACTAATGGTTTGCTCCCAGAGTTTTCTCATCGCTAAGACAGGTTACTTTGCTACTGTTGCATCCTCTTCTCTCTGTGTTTCTCCATCTTTTCTAAAGGATTCTCACGTGCACAGTTTTTGACCATTTATTTTTTTTTTCTTCTCTGTCAGTGATTCTAAACAAAGAATTCTGTGGCTTTACTTAAGGAGGAGGTGAGATTAATGGTTAAGCAACTGGGAATCAGCTCCTGGTTTTATTTCTTCTCTTTTCTCCATAGGTATTGTGTCATCTGTGATATAAAGGGAAATTTTTTCAAGCTCCTTTGAGCCGTGAAACCTGGCTGTACTTCTCCCTCACTTATCACCGCTTTGTGTGGAAGTTACAGCCAGCTCATTAGAAAAACTTGGTCACCAACCTAGGTGCAAGATTGTATCTTTTATACAAGATTATATTTAGATACTGTGCTTTGTGAATTATGTAGTTTGTAGAAGTTTTGTTTTGCATAATTCACAATCCAGAACTGTGTTAGACAACAGCAGATTTTTGAGATTTAAGTTGAAATATTAGTTGCTTGACAGTTTTTGATGGATTAGAAACTTGTAAAGATGAAAAATTAAATTGCTCCGTTGTTTTCAGTTATTCTACTTTTGTATTTTAATGTTAGTTTTAGTAAAACAGACAAGAAAGAGCAATACTTAGTCTTGTACAAAATACTAATTATAAGGTGTTTTTATTTTGAAAGCCGTTAAAGAACAGCCTGCAATTTTGTATGTAAATGCACTCTCCCACTTCATACAAACTTGGCTCTTTTGGGGGAAATAGCTATTTTACTTAAAACTGAAAGAAAAGGTGATATAAACGTCATACTGCAGTGCAAATAATGGAGAATATCTGGAAAGGAAGAAGCTCCTGAGCATGGGAGCAGAAATAGCTATAAACAAGGTCTATGAATTACAAGATATATTGGAAGAAACACTGGTTGAAGTAGACACTGGGGTGAGATTATATTTTAGTTTGGCTTTGCAAGCAGGTAAGGGATATTTGCCATGACCTTAAACATGAGGGAAATGAATACGGTTTGTATTATCCTGGAAGGGCAAGTAGTGCTGTAAGGGCAAGGTAGGATGGCAGGAAGAAACTTGCCATTTTGAGGGTGAATCATGTGGGACTGAAAATATAAACAGAACTGGGAATAAAGAAAATAGATACTATTTGGCTGATTTAGAAACTGGGAACAGTGTGTCTGTGCAGTGTGTCTGTTCCAACCGTGATGGCAATTTGTGGTCGTCTTCCATCTACTTCAGCCCTTAGAAGCCAAACAAAGCTCAGGAGGATATTTGGGAATCACTTGTTTTTTCTGTCCTTCGTTGATGGTATTCTACCTCATAAAAGATACTTAAATATTCCTTGAGGCGGGTACCAAAACCTAGGTGTTCATATAGGGGACTATCCTCGTCAGTTCACAGGGAGACAGTATGTATGTATATATATATATGCACCTCTTTGTACAGTAGCTCCTCTATTCCAGAGTCCTGGTGACCTTGGCAAGCTGTTTGGTAGAGTCCTTTTTCTTCTTCCTCAAAGCATTTACCCACCTGAAGCTGTTCTTTGAATGTAATCCTAGTTTGTGGATCAAATGTCCTTGTTCTTTAGTAATTTTTTTTTAGGTGGCACCTTCCTGACAATAGAAACAACAAGCAAAGTATCATATTTTACCTTTATGCTGATTAAATTATATTGCACCAGTTACAAAGAGCAGGCTTGGATCCACAAATGTAAACATAGGACCATAAATCAAATTACTGAAGTGTTACTAAAAGGGGTTAAAAATAGATGTTGAAATTATATTAGTGTAATAGCTTAATATAAATTCTGAAACAGTGTACTCATTTCAAACAGCTTGAAACTCTAGGACCTGTCATCATTCATGGTCATTGTGCTCATGAATATTATCTCCCATATGGGAGATTTCTAGTGACCTGTTTCAATATTGCTCAGGAGAAAGTATGATGAATTATGTCCTTTGAGCTTATTCCGATAGGTTTGTTAATTACGCAAGCAGTTACTTCAATGGTGAATGAATAAAATAGTTTTCCTGCTTTATGTATTTTTTTTACTTTTCATTTTTAATATAATGATTCTTCTTTATTTCTTTCAGGGCTTCATTGGTCATTGTTTAAGTAGTAGCAAGAATGTTACTGTATGAGAAACTAAAGGTTCACATACCTATAATTTTATTTTCTCCTAAAGGAAAGAAATTGCTGGTCCACAATCCTTCCATTTGTAGAGAAATGTTTTTCCTGAAATTGTGTGTGCACACTACTTCTTGTAATTGATAATATCATTTCTTACCCACTTCACACAGCATCAGCATTCTGATAGGCACGTAAAGTTGTAGCAGTTCAGGAAGGAAACCTGAACTCAAAAAATAAGAGAGAAAAATGTGTAAGTTATTGGTTTGGGGGTGAGCAAGTTTCAGGCATAAAACCATTAAAGTGAGCTAATTTTCATATTATCGGTCATGGTTCTCCAGTTGCAGTACAGATTCTGTGTGCTACCAGCACATAGCAGCTTGCTCTGATCAGCCATGGGCACGGGGCCCCGTTTCTGTTACACTGCTCGGAGCACGTTAGGCTGTAGATACCGGCTCTAGGCCTTCATGGCTCTGCGTTGACAGGAGGCCGGCCAGTACCTGATTTGCTGAAATATCTGCTGGTAGGAAATTAATCTGTCAAAGAACTTGAACTGATCTATACTAGTGGTGAATTTATACTAGAGCAGCACTTTGCATCATACAGACTCTAGTTTTTATTTCCCTTGATCTGGAACGAAGAGCCTAAAGCTGGACTTGCTGTGTTGTTGAACACCGGTCTCATTAATTTCCTGTGTTTGTGTTGAGTTGAAGTAAACTCCGTAAAGTGCATGCACCAAACTTTGCAACGTATGTTTGTCAAGTAGATATTTCAGCAAAGAAATCATGAGGGAGTTAAGTAATTGAATATGTAACAGCTAATTTCATTTTCATCTGCAGTTTAGATTAAAGAAGAGTTTGGTCTGGTCACACTTTGCTGACAACCTAATACCATATATATATATATATATATATGCATGGTTATAGAAGAGGTTTAACTGTGTGAATCTGTTTATTTTTATTATTTAAAAATCTTGTTGAAATTAGCATTTTATATACTGAGGTACTATTATGTTTTATCAAAAACCTACTCTTAAATTTCCATTTATTTCCGAGTTCTAAGTGGTTTAATTTTCTTGTACCTTCTGTCCTCAGTTGCTGCTTTTATGAGACACTGGAGTCCTTTTTTTTTTCCATTTGAGAAACAGCTATGTGTTATGGGAACTGAAGCTTTAGGATTGACACAATTGAAAACATATTTTCCTTGGAAACTGAAATGCTTGATAGGTGCTCTCTGTTTCCAAGAAATACAGGTTAGAATTGCAAATACCATGGTAGGAAACAGAAAATCCCCTTCATGAGGCTTGCATAAATGTTCCGTATCTCTACTCTTCATGATTTTGTCTAAATATATTTGGAACAAAGAATTGCAAACTACATATAGCAGTCTTGTTACAGGTATTTAGATGTGTCACCATCAGCTATTTATCCAGCACTGGAACAGGTCTTGCAAAGAATCACTTGGTTTCAGAGTTGTATGTCAAAGCTGTATGTTTGTTTAGAATAATCAATAACCAATGTGAAAATACACTTTCTCTAAAATTGTTCGTTTGGAACAATTTGACTTCACAGTTCCCATTCTTTCCTTTTGTTTTTGTTTGTTTGTTTTTTTTTTATAAATGCTTGACTGATGTAGTTCAAGATGAAGCAATTGTTTATGGATTCTCCAGGCCAGTGTTGCCTTCTAGTTCAATCCCATATTTGGGAAATTTCATCAGAATTGTTTAGTACTGATCTTGCTGCTAAATCCTCTCAGCTACGGTTCTTAATATACGCTGCTGCCATAGCTGTAGTTGTACAGCCACCTTTGTAAAGCCTGCAATGGGTGGATATGCTAAAAATATAGTCCTCTCAGGAAACAGTGTTGTTGCATGGACGTGCTAAGCATTTGCAAGGATCAGTCAACAATCGACTAGTTTGTGTATGTCGTGTCCTTGGAACACACTGGGTTAGTTCATTACATTTGCCTTAGGTTGTTACTGAATGGCTGACTGAAGGTAGGAGCCAGCTAGAGCAAGGATGTTCACTTTTGATTTTGATACTGTTTTTTAAAAAATCAATGGAAAATGGGAAGATCAGATTTGTGATACCTCTTAAATTGTCAGCTTTTAGCCTGTGAGGGAGTTGTGAATATGGTCTTCCAAGAAAATGCATATAGGCAAGACATAAACAAAATTATTAAAATATTGATTTTTTTTTTTTAAATTTTTTAACCCTTATTTTCTTCCCCGCCATGTTGTTCTCACAGCTCAACTCATCTCATATGCTGCATTTCTCCACTCCAAGAATTTCAAGTCCCATCCTCCGCACCATGAGCCCTATAGCCTATCTGTCCATCCACCCGGACCCTCTGAAAGAGGCTGGTTTACCAAGGAGTCAGTCAGCTGAGAGCCACTCCTCTTCCTCCCGCTCAACTGGCCGTAGGCAGCTTCCTGTCATTCCCTGTGGCAGCAAGTTCCCCCCTGTCATTCGCATCTCAAAAGCACAACTTCAGCAGGTGAATAAGCCTTGTCTTCATAAAAGTGACTGCAGCGTAGCAGTCATCTGCAAAGTTTGACATTTTCAATTGCTCTGCACAGCCTGGTAGTAGGCATATGCTGGTCATACTGCTGTACACATCCTAAACAATAATTTGAAATATCAAGTGAGGGAATAAGAATGGATCTTGTTCAGGTCTTGAGTTAGGAATAATCTATGAGGAAGATCCAGTGTTCCACTTAGATGGGGTAAAATTTGAGAGAGGAATATTTAAAGAGCTGTTACTGAGATTATGTTCTGGAGCACTAAGCATCTCTGGATGTTCTGGAAGATAGATTCAATTCCTCAGAGTGATTTGTTCTTGAAAAAGGTAGGATTATCAAAATCTAGAAAACAGATGTTTGCTTCTTTCAAAACTAAGGTTAAAATCTCTCTTGTTTTTAATGTTTTCCTGTAATTGGTACCAGGTGGATTTTGAACTGGGAACACATTAAAATTTAGACTACCTTAAATGATTTTAATGAGAAAAAAAGGATCTACAGATAGTCAAATTCCTACTTTGGGAATGAACAAATAATGAATTGTTCCTCTGCTTGCAGTATGCAAAGCAAAGATGGCAATTATTAAGGGCCATAGCGAATGGAAAATCTCACTGGAGAGAGGGGACTTTTCATAGTTTTTGTATTCCCAGTTTCATTTCAATACGAAAAAAATGAAGGCTTAGAACGATAATTGAAGTTAACTGTAATTTGTATATTAGTCAGAAAAATACTGAGATTTGCTGAGCAGCATGAGCTTGCGTTGACTGGTAAAGCAGTATGACATAGCATTAATGCATAAGACCGTGACATGTCATCATCATTTTACCATTAATATTTCATTTGGCTTATATTTTGTGTTGCCTTTAATTTCCAATGTATTTTTTGGTATAAATATTTCTGTGTGAAAGGCTTTTCTTTCAGTGAAGCGTGCACAGGAGTATTGATATTAAAAGTAATCCATCAACATTAGCTTCTTTCAAACTTCCATAGGATCAGTGGTGAGTGATAACAAGGCAAACAAATAGCTACTGTACTTATGTCAGTGTACTTACATAATGCTGATGTCAGTTAACTCAAAAAGCAGTGTTTTTTCTTGCAACCCCTGGTTGCTTTTTAACTGAATATAACAAAAATGCTTCTGCCCTTGATATTTGGAAACAATATTGAGGACAAGCGGTAGCTCCTAGATGTTCATTACTGGGGTCTTGATGGGATACCAAAATACCACATTCTTCATGATGATTGACATATTGACTAGGGAAGAGGACTTAGGAGAAATTAACTAATTATTTTTCAGGATCGGTTTGTATGCCAGGATGCAAAATGATCTACAATTTAAATTTTCCAGTCAGAAGGTATCGCAGGTATAATTAGCAAACTACTCTCAATGCTCAGGGAAAGTAGGTTGGCACAGAGGGTCTTCTGCCTGCCTTAGTACCCGACAAATGAATACAGCTGCAGTATTAAGAGGGGCTCTAAAGTGATATACTTGATGTGAAAAAGAATTGGTATTGTGCCAGGTGCTGCTCCTGAGTGGAGTGAGGATTATATGTAGCATTCCCAGCCTCTTCTTTCTTTTTACCTGGTAAGTCCATGATCGCTGTGTTCCTTTTCAAGCTGTGATTTTGAAAGTTCTAACTCTGTTGAGAATTTAACCTCTGGTTTTTCATTTGCTGTGGAAACTACAAGCATGGGATTCATTAGTTCATTCTAACAGTGAAAGCCTCGTGTACTTTATGGCTCACTAAAGAACTGAAATACTTCTGCAAGTCCTTCACTTTTCTCCAGTGTGGTAATGTTAAGTACTTAGCAAGCTAGAAGTTCCAACAGCATGAAAGATGAATGTGCATGTTAATAACATAAAGCTTTTCTCCAGTTCAATATTAAAAAGAATTTTAATGTCATTCTGTATTATTCTGTATAAATAGTTGGTACTGAATATATTTTTGTGTATTTCCTGCTGTTTGCCATTTTATTCAGCATTCATTGCTAATGACTTGCTGTGGCCAGGGATCTGTGCTGTTGAATTTAGTTTCATGTATTAAAAAATTTAAAAATGATACATTTGTTCCTGAAATCAAGCAAAGGGATTTTCTTTCCCAGTTGTTGCTGAGTGAGGATTCAGGGACTGTAACCCACCTTCTTTTAGTTTGAAATCAGGTAGAGTAGGTCATGAAATTTCTGTACATTCTCTGCTCACTAGTGGAGAGAGGGTATAGGATACAGGTCTACCTTTATTTGTTCAGTAAAAAGAACTCCTCTCCTGCCAGACACATACTATAGAATAGAATTTGAGTATTTTGCTTCAACTCTCCTTAGTTATTCAGCTTGCAGCATAAAGAAAGTCTGGCAGCATTAGAGCTGACAAAAACCAGAGTGAATTCTTTGTACTGGAATCCAAAGAGTAGGGGCAGAGTGCTGTTGGCATTGTTTTCCTCTACAGCATGGTCAGATTGTACAGCAAGTCCTGTTGAAACTTAACTTTTTTTCTTTCTTTCTGTGAATTTTTCAGCCAGGTAAGTTCTCTGTGCTTTGCTCATTAGAGGACTGCATAAAATGTTGTATGAGGTCGATGGAAAAGGTGATATGAGTGCAGCAGCTACTGGCTATGGCTCTGCTTGAAGAGATTGCCTAGGTAGACATCATGCCAAACGTGTCACTGTATGTTGAGAAACAACCAAAATCAGTGACCTCAGATTTTGATCTCTATGGTTTCTCAGCTCTAGTTCTTCAATAAGATGGTGAACACCTCTACTAGCCATGGCAGGCATCTAGAATGCTTCTAAACTGGCAGCTATCCAATAAGATTCAGCCCTTAACAAAGGTGGATTCCAGTTTTGTGTGTCATTCTGGCATATTTTCATTTTTCAATGAGCTTCATGAGACATGTACAAGGGAGCTAATTTTAATTTAATTATATTGTGGTTATTCTTTGTGTTAGGGAAGGCTAATCTGTGTATCTCAGGTTAAGCAATTGGAATTAGTTGGCACTTATACAAATATTTTCTCTTATGTCTTAATTTTCTCAAATGTCTACCTTACCGAGACACATAAAAAAATATTTTGTAGTTATACAGTTATATTATTAGTTACAAAATGCTCTGAAATCTTCCCACATAAGATGCTATGGAAATGCAAACCATCATATTCGTATACATATCCAAGATGAATAATAATATACTGATCTGAGTTGAAAAATTTACCTTAATTTTTAAGCATCTCACTGGAATTCAGGGACCTATGGACGAATAAGGTAAGACTTCTTGACGTGTTCAAGGCGTATTTAGGGAAAGAATGCATATTCCTTATAACTGTCATTTTATTTTTTGTGTTTTAGGTTTAAGAGCCAGGAGTGCACGTAAATGTTGTAGATTTGCCATTTTTTTATGCACTAATTTTGGCAGGTTTCACTAATCTGCAATAGCAAGAGATGAACATTCACATTGGTTTTCACATTTAACAATCCTTCTTAGAACCACAACTAAACAAACAAAACCCCCTCACTCGTTACAGTATTCTTTAAACATTCTTTTTAATTTATCAGTGACCTTAATTTGAAGTTGTGATGTGCATTAGGATAGCCTTAGCTACTTGAAAGTTTGGTTCAGCATTATGCCTACCCATTAAAAAATGTCAGGAATGGATGTATTTGTCCAAAATCCTCTTCAGAATTTCATTTTCAAGAGAAGGTATGTTATCAAATAGAGGTGTCCTGGAAGGAAAAGAGAGAAAAGCTTTTCTCTCTTCAGCAAGTCTGGGTTTTTTACTGCTGCTGTGGTTAAAGTTGGCTGTATCCAAAAGGTTCAGGGTTTACAGAATTATTATGCACCCGTGTTCCCTATCTTGATGGAAACTACGTCGAGTCAGCATGAGGTTTAAGTTAGGTTTTTCCCAAGAGGCTGCTAATATTGTTTACAACATTCATTTTAATCAAGGTAGAAATTTCAAGGAGTTAATCCAGCTCATAGCTACTGGAACTGTTTCATACACCGCAGATTTGATTTTAAGTCACGAAAATGTGCAGAATTTATACTGTTGATTTCAATAAATTCTAGGCTAAAAATTAAGTTGCTAAGATGTTACAGCCTTCACTCATCATCAGTGAAGGTAAGTGCTTGATAGTGCTTATGACCAGATTCAAAGGCAAGCTCAGGTTCAGGATTCTTACTGGTTTCAGTTGCTACTGTTAGGTTCCTGTGCTACTGTTAGGTTCCTGAAAGGCAATCAACATACAATCACAGAATCATTATGGTTGGAAAGGACCTCCAGGGTCATCGAGTCCAACCTTTCTCCTAGCATCTCTCTAACCACTACACCATATCCTCAAGCACCGCATCTATTCATTCTTTAAACACCTCCAGGGATGGTGACTCCACCACCTCTCTGGGCAGTCCATTCCAGTGCCTAACTACCCTCTCAGTGAAGAATTTCTTCCTAATATCTCATCTAAACCTCCCCTGATGCAACTTGAGGCCATTTCCCCTCGTCCTATCATTACTAATCTGAGAGAAGAGACCAACACCAGCCTCGCTACAACCTCCTTTTAGGTAGTTGTAGAGGGCAATGAGGTCTCCTCTCAGTCTTCTCTTCTCTAGACTAGAGAAGTGCTAGTGTCACTGCTGCAGTGTCATTATTTTCTTCATTAGTAAGCTTCTCTGGAGTACGTCAGTTTTTCATACCAAAACACAAAGGATGAGGAGTATCAGGAAGCATATTTTTGAAAGAAAAAAGAGAATGTCTGGAAGATGCACATAAGCTCACTGGTTACTCCCGTTCTTTTAAGCAACTGGATTGTATATTGATAATGATGTTTCTTCAACAATTTTAATCTACACCCTCTCTTTATAATGCAAGCAAATAAATCTACACGCTCTCTTTCTAATGCATTATTTGTTGCTTTTATCCAAGTGGCAGGGGCAATCGCTTGATATGTAGAAATCTAAATGCTGCCTCCAAGGCTTAGTAGGGTCTTTTGTCTGAAGAAGAGAAATTCTTCAGGAGTGCTTTTTTCACATCTGCCTTTGGTGTAAAGAACTAAAAATTACAGCATGTTAGGTTAGCGGTTCCTCCAATGAAAACTTTCTGAGTTGTAAATAAAGGAATTAACAGTTAAGGACAAGCAGTCAGTAAGAAAGTCCTTATTTTTTTGACAGTGCGTTGCCTATAGAGAACACATCCATTTTTAGTGACAGAACCATCTTGGTCATTCTCCTTGTGCAGGTTTCTCAATCAGAAGCAGCAGCAATGTCATGGTGAAGGTCAGGACAATAAAGTAGCCTTGATAATAGCATCCACATACACAGATCTTATAGGAAAGAACCCCTGTAAAAAGTTATTAATTGTTTTAAATGTTCGTGTTTTCTGGAATCCACAGTACTTTTAAGATTCCCAAAATTCATAACCACAGGGGTCATCTATTCTTACCCATCCTTGAAATGGTCAATTTTTTTTTTAGGCTTTTTTTAAAAAAGTGCCAATCTTATCTCAAACACGTGATTTAGTACATTTTTTTGGCATCATAATTTCATTAACATAGAATAAGTAACGATGTTTCAGGAAAGCTAAATGCTCTGTGGAGTTTCCCATGAAAACCTGATCAACTCTGATGTCAACAATTGTTTCCATGATAGCAATTCATACAGTAATCTTCTTGAAATAAATAAGTGGTTACAATTCAGAGCATAACGCACAAGGACCACTGATTATTTCTCATGTAATTAAGATATAATTGATCTAATAAATATAAGAAATTTTGTATATACATAATTGCAGATATTATCTATAATATCATCCATAAGATAATATTTAATATATATATTTATTCCTTTAATTCTTCTCTCTGCTACCATTAAAATCACATTGATACTAGTCCAACTAGCATTGCAGGAAAAAAAAATTCTTTATTTGGAGTTTGTGAATTTATCATCAAATCATAGAACGGTTTGGGTTGAAAAGGACCTCAAAGATCGTCTAGTTCCAACCCTGCCATGGCAGAGACACTTCCTACTAGACCAGGTTGCTCAAGGCCCCATCAGCATCTTAATATTTTCTCCTTGTTAGATATTTCTGTCATATGGAAAGAAGAGAGAACTTTTTATAAAAATAGGGAAACCACTAAAATTAGGACAAGCACTAAATGGAGGTCTTTAATATCTCTAAGCTACCACTGTGTAATTTTTGAAAACTGCTTCCATTTCAAATTATTAAAATTTCTAGTATTTGGTGATTCTACAATACTGCTCTACATGAACCTCAGGTCAATGTGTTTGTTATACCTAGCTACAGATGTGTAGCTGCTTTGACTGCTTTCAGGCAGCTTCTAAACACAGAACATGTTATAGAATCATAGAATCATTTTGATTGGAAGTGACCTTTAAGATCATCAAGTCCAACCATTAACCCAGCACTGACAACTCTGCCATTAACCATGTCCCCGAGTGCCAGATCTACACATCTTTTAAATCCTTCCAGGGATGGGACTCCACCACTTCCCTGGGCAGACTGGTCCAGGGCTTGACAACCCTTTTCTGCAAAGAATTTTTCTCTTAATATCCAACCTGAACCTCTCCTGGCGCAACTTGAGGCCACTTCCTCTTGGCCTATCGCTTGTTACCTGGGAGAAGAGACCAATCCCTACCTCACTACAACCTCCTTTCAGGTAGTTGTAGAGAGTGAGAAGTTCTCTCATGAACCTCTTTATCTCCAGGCTGAACAACCCCAGTTCCCTCAGCCGCTCCTCATAAGATTTGTGCTCTACACCCTTCTTTTGAGACACCCCGTATTTGTAGAGAGCTTACATACCTAACTGGCAACATGTATTATACCATAGATGACTCGAGTGCTTGGATGGAATCAGCAGTGTTGTAACTACGTCGTGGAGCTGTGCTTTACATTTGTCATCGCGCCTGTTCACAGAGGCAGAACTGTGTAACATAACAGGCTGCCAAAAGTTTTAGGTACTTTGTTTTTAAAAGATAAGCTGGATTCTAATCGCATCTTTGTGTCTGCAGACTTTGCAACTATAAAACCTTGTGTTCAGAGGACAGAATATATAAAAAACATAGTAAGAAAAGAGAAAGATCCTTAATATAGGTTAGACTCCTATCTCTAGGTCTGTCTTCTCTGAAGGATATCTGTTAAGCAAACTGAAAGCAGCTAGTTCTTTATGTGAATTACAGCTACTGTTGGTGGTAGCTCACTGTGGGCATGAGAAAACGCATGATGTTTTCAAACAGATCCTGACAGTTCTGAGGAGAGAATTTCAGAATTTTTAAATCTGAATTTTAAGTTTGAAAATGAAACTTTATGTGGTACAGTAATTTTAATTCTTCTGTAATTAGAGTTTGTATTAAAATTATACTTGCATGGTTTCATCACTTCTTCGAGGATGTTTGACTCATCCATGGAAATTTTAGTGTTCATAGATTCTTTCCCATGCGAGCATAAAGGCAACATGTGCTAATATAATGCCAATTTTATAACTGGACTGAACTGGATTTAATTTATTACAACATAAAAATTCCCTGTCTGACTGGAGGATCAGAAGTCAGGAAGACTCTTAATTTTGATTTTTCTTTTAATGTGCTGCTGGGGCTTTTTTTTGAAGTCTTGCTGTTTGAATATGAAAGATACTTTTACCTTTCCAAAAAAAATCACAAATATAGTGTAAATAGCACAACTGAAGCATTAGTATAGCCCAGCAGTAACCTAGAATTAGATAGTGGCTCGTAGGAATCAGGTACAAACAGAAAAAAAATCAACATATTTGAAATCTGTACATCAGTACTGAGGCAGATCTTATGTGTGAATCACCTGATACTTTGTGTTGACCCTTTATTGGAACGGATGTGTTAGGAATATTCAGAATTAATCTAAACAGTAGTAGCCAGACCCCACTGCTGTTATGCATAAAGCCAGTTTTTATGGGATTGGGAGTGTCTGTGTATGTCTTTTTTTATGGCAGAGAAAATTTGCTTGGGTTGAACTTGAGTTTAGAATAGAGCATTTCAAATCAATTTTTCGAAGAAGATAAAGTACTGGTCCTTCATAACAAGGTATAAAGTGGCTTTGAGAGTTCAGGGTTTTCCTGAGGAAGTATTAGTCTGTGTTCTTATGTTTCTGAAAATTGCAGATATTCTCTTTGTAGGGACAGATACTAATACAGAGCTTAGCTTCAAAAAGTTCATTCAAAAGTAGTAAAAATTGCTTCTAAAGTAAGAAAAATGTATGTTATATAGTAATATATTTCTCACAGCTAGCTGCTGAAAGAAAGCGAGGTTTGGTTAAAGATGCTTGCATCATTATTAGCCATAATTATAACTGCAAAAATATTTTAACTGCATTTTATATACCAAAAGCGGTTGCACCATTAATTCAAAAGTCACTTTGTATTTAATGTGTCCTCTGTTAGAGGGAGAACCTTCTAATTTGTGGTGGTTTATTTTGCTTCTTAACGGAGTACCTAAGTATACTTGAGCAGCAGAGTCCCTACATATACACGAACATAACCTCTCATGGGCAACTAAATCACATCCTATTAAAGACTGTTGGACAGTTGTTTTAAAAACTCTAGAATTAGAAATGGTTAATATATTGTGCTACTTAAAGTGCGACATGAACTCACAGGCTTTGTTACTAAAACCACAGTCCTTATGGAATCAGTAGCTCGCTAGTTTCCAGAGGGAAAAGTTTCTAAGTGGCCAAGCTTCTGAAAAAAGTTCTTAATCTCTAGATCTTTTGTGACTGTAGAAAATAACCATGGTAAGGTAGGAATTCAGTTTCTGTGAAGAAGGAAATAATAGCATGAGATGGGAAGGTGAAATCAGCTTCAGTTGCCATCTTTTCACATCTCTGAACTGTGCATTAAGGCAAATTCCTGCTTTCTTTGTTAGAAAAAGACTATCTCTGTGGAACCTAAGAAAAGTATTACAATACCAGCCCACATTTAATAGGAGTATATGACAGGAGTATTGTGTGAATGTTAGGAAGTAATAGTCTGTAATCACCACTGCTTCCAAATTCTCCAACACTAAGTAAATCTCAAGAATATTCTTCAATTGGTTTATGCATTATATAGAAGTTTTAAATTAAATGAGTACCTGTTTTTGTCATTTACCGAACTAATTAGCCACTTATTACAATGACAATCATTCTTTAAAAGTAATTAAAGATACTGCTTTAAAGCAATCAGTGTATTGGGTGTTTGAGGATGTTGGTTTATGTTAGAACAAAATCTTCCTTTATTTGGTAAGTGGCATAGGAATAACTGAAAAGGGAAGATACTTAAAGAATACTGAAATTAAGTCATAATTAGTAAGCCTAAAATGAAGACTGTGCACACAGACCTATATGTTCTTTATCCTCAAAAGATACTGATCACATTAGAGAATATGAAAACACAGTTGTACATTTGCAGCTCTGCATCTATATTCCATCCTCTTTCCATTTCTTGCAACCTCCATATAAATTGATGCAAAAAATAGCCTTATAGAATAACAGAAAATATATCTGGAGAGCAACATGCTTCTCTTTTCAGATATAACAAGTAAGCCTTCATATGTGGCATCTCTTTCGTGTAGGATCAGGACCTGTTGTGTGAATTTTTAACAACACAAGGTAGTATCCTGGGGACCACCAGCTCCTACAAGTGCCTGGAATGCTTGCAGTACCATATATATGGGACTGTCAAAGGATTCAGTATCAAAACTTACAATCATCTCTGGGCTGATGTCCATAGCACCATGTATTACAGCCGTATTCCTCCTGTTTATCCTCATCTGTAGAATTAGCCAATGTAGTTCAGTAAATCTGTAATTAATTATGTGTAACTTCTTCCCTGCTGCGAATTTAATCTGGGAAGGGAATGTGAGAGATACAAAGGATTAGACTGGAAAAAAATCACTAGGAACAATAGCAGTAGGTAGGGAGGATTTTGAAAAGTATGGAGGGCTGTTCTGAACAGTGAGCTAGGTGAGTTGTCTACAGAGATGTAAGACCTATTTATTCATGTGAGAATGACACTAGCAGAAAAATCCCCGTCATTTATTACAGGACAGTGCACTAACATACCCTTTATGCTTTCATATGAGGGTGTTCACATTTCTCTCCAGAGGCAATTCATTTGTGCAAGGAAATAGAAATTATACGACATAAGTAAAGAAAAACTCAGCAAGTAAGAGGATGCTGCAGAACTGGAAAGGTTCAGGGAGGTTGTTTGGTATTGCGGAAGTTGCAGACTCATACTAACATTGGTCGAGTTCCTGGCAGGTGATAGAGCTGATGAGAGAGGAGAGAAAGAAGTGGGGAAAAGAGAAAAGATACGTGAGGTTTGTTCTCAGATACGCAAACTTTACTAAGGTAGGAAAGAAGCTCTGAAGAGTAAACTGATGAGGTAGAGTGTCTTCAGAATGCCAAGTAATATGACAATGGCTTATTAATGTGAGAAGTTACAATGACAGGATTAGCTGGACAACAGATCTGTACACCGTGTTTCTAGGAGGCCTGAAATCCTGACAGCACTTGACGTGCTTGCAGAAGGAGCAGGCAGCATGAGTGGAGGGAAGAAGCTATTGCTGAGAGGTCAGATGTTTACCTGGTGGTATTGTACAATAATCCGTATTCACACCTTTAGATCTTTCAGACTTAGGAACTTTGCAGACCAAAACTCAATATTTCACTCCTCTGCTGTAAACATTCACAGAGGATTTCATCCAAGCGTATCACTTGCTATTGCAGCCTGTCAAAGATTTAAAGGGAGGAGAGTTTGTCAGATGTCATAGATGATGTCCAAGAGATATTTATGTTGTTGTCGTTGTTTTGTTCTTTTTCCTTAACATCCCACTCACCATCTTGTAAAGGTTCTTGAAGAAAATGCTTTCTAATTTCTCGTGTCAGTCAAGTGCTACTTTGATAAATCAGAATGAAATTAAGAAAGTCTTTATGGAAAGCCAAAGGATTCAAGACCATGGGAGTAGAAATAATAAAATAATTCAGGTATTTGTGAGTGAAAGGAAAACCTCAAATTCATTGTTCCATTTATTGTCTCGGCCATTTTCAGTAATCTGCTGTATCACAGGACTTCTGTTGAAGTATGGGAATTGTGGTAGTCAGGTAGATAGTGTTATAAACTGGTTATCATAGTGAGCCAAGAGGCAGCATTTTAAATTCTTTTCCCTACATTTTTCTACACAGATGAGCTACCCACATCACATTTTAATCTTTGTTCCTCAGAGTCAGTTTTTACAAAATTGACGTGATTAGCCATAGAAATCTCATAGGATAAGGTTTTAATTAGGGGCAGAAGAAGGTATAAGGACTATTTATGATTATGATGGGGTTGTTTAATTTTACATATTAGGCCATGTAGTATGTGTTGTGTAACTAGATATGTATTGAACAACTTGGACATGTCTGTCTCCCTGAATTAGACTAAAAGATAGTTTAAACTGGTGTGTTCTGCATGTCTTAGGATCAGCCCTTCTCAGACTCGTTGATTATGACTTCTGTCTTGCAAGGTTTCACAAACAAGAAGGCAGGAAGACTGTGGGATAATTAAGGCTACGGGATTATATAAAAA
>VZZY01016078.1:0-11333 GCA_013400335.1 Eurystomus gularis
CCTAAACGGACCCAGAACAATCTCTTACACTTTGATATTATAAACTGAAGACTTGTGGATCAATCCATTATGACATTAAGGACCAAATTTCCAAAGTAGATAATACTTGTTAAAAGGACTTACTTATCCAAAAATAATGAAATTTTAGGTGATTTTTGGACACCTCTCCCATCATTAAAATCTGAACTTCCGAATAGAATGGAAAGGTAAAAAGTGTTACTACTTACAAGAAATGTCAACAGTAAATATGATGGTCTGCCTGTTCTTTTAGCTGAAAATAGGACCGGCATTCTCATTTGTATTTAATATGTACTAAATGGTAAAACTAGTTCTGGCTGGGGGTTCTGAAATTGACATCGTTACCATGCAATTCACTCAGTTGTCATCTGACATTGTACACTTTTAGTGACAGAGGAACAGTAATCTGGTTTCTGTTATACAGCACCAAGTAGAGGGTGAGGTCTGGTCACTGAGTACTCAGGAATACAAGTAATGAAAAGCTTGTTGGTTTTTTAGGAGAATTATAACAAGAAAATAACCAAAATAAAATGCCCAGGACACTTCCTGTCATATATTCATGTTAAAACAAAATCTTTCCTACTTTTATCCTTTTTTCTTTTTTCATTTGTGTGCTGAAGAAACAGAATATATATATTGACAGTAAGATGGTGAGCTTCCTTTTACCAGAACCTTATCCTGTTCAAAGACTCATGAGATTGATCCCTTCATGGCACCTATTTTTATCCATGGATCACAGAGATACTCTAGATACTTTCTTAAATTGTTCATGTCTAACAGTAGATTGCACTTCATGTATCTACAAAATTGTCCACTCATGTTTTGACCAATCTACTCTTAAAAGTAGAGCCTGAATGCAAAATTATTTTCTGTCTCACAGGAAATCACGTTATTTCTATAGTTTTCACTTTTTTTAACTGGATAATAATAATAGAACAAATGTGAAATTTACTTGGGAAAGAAAGTCAGAAATAAAATAATAATGTTCTTTATTTCACACTTTCTTTTTCAAATAAAGTGAAATGATTCATTGCAATGCTCATGTTTGATTTTATACACTATAAGCAGCTTTAAAATGATACAAAAAAGGTTTTACTGAAATGGTTACATCAGAACATTCTGTTCCATTACAAGCTCATCAGAACAATCTTCTCAGATTTCCACATAATGAAATTTTATTAGAATTGACAGATTTTCACACAAGCATGCAGTCTTGACAAGCACTTTCTGAAAGAAAGAAAAAAAGGTTGGTATAGGACATCCTGCTAGATTTACTTAAAAATCTCTGTGTTACATTAAAAAAAAAAAAAATAATAAAAAACACCCTCACACACACACAAAAAAATCTAATCCATTCACTTGGGCCTCTCTAGAGACTTATCTACTATTATTCTTCTGCAGAAAGTATTAATTACTTTGTATCTAAATAATATTTTTTCTTTCATTCAACTAACACATAAAATGTTATTCTCAAAACATCTCCAAAGTGTAGTCCAATACAGCTGTTCTTACTTTCCTGTTCACATGCTAAGATATAGAGATTTTGAGTGATTTGCAAAACTGAAACTTACATGTAATGTAGAATCCAGACTGAGGTACTGCCACGTTAGGCGTCATTGGCCCCCCTCCCTCTTTTTTAAAAAAAAAACTAAACAATAGGAAGTTCATCTTTCTTGCCTCTTTTTTTTTAAAAAAAAAACTAAACAATAGGAAGTTCATCTTTTGTGGGTAAATGTTATAGCTCAGTCATGTGCAGCATGAGGGGAGAGGCTTTTCTAGCACATTGAAGAAAGAAAGAAACACTTATGAGGAAAAAAAATAGTGGAACATCCCACTTTTGTTTCTCCTGCATAAGTAATGCAACCCAAGGACAATTAACATTTGCAGAGTAGTTTCTTGTCATATCAAGCACCACTTCAGAAGCCAAATGATATAGACGAGTCCCTATTACAATGGAGAAGTCAGTGGGACAAAGGAAAATATTTCGCTTCACTAGGTAAAATACTTTATTTAAAGGCCAGCTACAAAAGAGGCAATGATCTCTGCTCCTGAACACCTACTGGCCATTAATGGGAAAGTTCCGCTGAAAACATACACATGCACTTACTACTTGGGCTCTAATGAGGGCTTTGCTGTTTGATGACGACACATCTGGCATGCTTTCAGAACTCTGCAGTCCCAATTATAAAGCTGTCCAGCAGGAAAATCCATTACAGTTTTGAGCTGCCAAACCTTCGAAATGAGGTTGAAGAAAAAAAAAAAAAAAAGAGGCAAAGGAAAGGGGTTAAAGATGAAGAAAAAAAGGAAGAAAAGAAAGAAAAGCAAGGCCTCATTTTGGGGGGAAAAAAATGTAAAAGGTAAAATGCCTTTAAAGAGAAGTTGTTCCTAGAGCCCTCTATAATGTGACAGAGCTAATTTGTGCCTTCAAAGATCTAAAGATCCTGCTAGCTGTAGGTGGCAAAAAGGTTACTTCTGGCATGGACTGTGGGCATCAGATAACATAACACAGAAAACTTCTGTTCCCCGTGGAAAAGTTAATGAGACCAACTCTTTTAGGATCCCCTAAAAGAGTTCCTTCAACCTCACCCCATCCACATCTCATTCGTGCAGCCAAACAAAAAGTGTCTGGTTGAGTTTAATTGGCCTACGAATTCTTTTATAGCTGGGGTTTTTTCCTTGCCCTTGGGGTTATTCAGTATAGCAGAATTAGGCCAACATCTTGAAACATAAATGTCAATTTTCATCCATTTTTTGTTTTGTTTTGGAGGGTATGTGTGCATTTTAATTGCCATTGAAAATCTAGGTTTAGTAATACCTTTCCATAAATAGACTTTTAAAATCTGTTTGCTTTCTCAGTGTGAAGTTCCATCATTACTAGTGAGATGCAAAGATTCTCCAAAACAGCTCTAAACAAAGAATAAAATAAGTGGTACTTCTATTTCATGATACAATATGACATGATGTGATTTATGTATGTAAGACACACAGTTACAGTGTTACAGGACTCAACTATTACTCCACAATGCATTAAACATGCAATCTATAGAGTCAAAACAGAGGAATGACTGCATTGCATGGAGCTGTGCCAAGATACACTTTTTGTAGTGCATGCATCAAACAGCACTCTCTGAACAGAAAAAACTGCACCAAGTCGCTATTCAGCAAATGTATACCACATTCCAGAGGCCACGATACTGGTCTTTGTCACAGAATGATATAAAATTAGATATATGTATCTAGAAGGAGCTTGTATAACCTTGAATATTGGTCTCATAGAAATTCTATGTCAGTAGTGTCCTTAAGCACACTGATCATTGGGACAGTTGGTTTTCCCACTATTAGTTTTTGTCTGTAAATTGAGTTCAAAGCATATAAACCGACTAAAAAGTTCTGAACTCAGTACATGCATTGCATGTTGCAGGGCACTTGGTTCTAACTGCATCTTTTCTGTTCAGCCAGTGTGTCTTGTGAGAGCTTGGTTTGAGCAAATAAAACAGTCTTGGATGCTCCCTAGCATGGAAACTGCAGACCTTGGCCTCAGCCCGTTCCTGCATGGAATCCATCTGTGAAATGGAAACTGGGTTAGAAACCAGCTTTTCCCAGCAGACGACTATAGATATCTTTGTGTGAGTCTCAGAAACTGAAGCAAATTCTCTGATGGACCAGTCTCATGATGATAAGATATTTCTTGTTCAAGTAATTACTCTCAAGGTGAAAAGCTCAGCTGTCTGGATTCTCTGCATCTCCTTTCACAAATTCTGCTTTTCCCTGGCCTTCATGAGTCATTCCCCCTCCCTGTTCTGTCCATCCTCCAGACAGAGAGGATTATATTACCCCTTTACCCACCTCTGTTGTCACTTACCCAAGACATTCACCCCTTTGTGAATGGAGCTAAGGGAAACCACCCATCAGTGTGGGAGGCCTGGGAGTTTAATCTCTCATCTTTTTCACCTCTTAGGATAATGTGAAAACATTTTCCTTCAGAAAATATGTTTATGCAGCATCAGCATCAAAAAGCCATTTTGTTGTTTTCCCTAATGACTTATCAGACACACAGCAACACAATGAAAGATGTTGTTGTTATTCCTTTTCTTTTCCTTGATCTTTATGTTTTCATGGAAACATCATTAGTGAGGATAATAGTTGTGCCAGAATATATTCAACACATGGGCCTGACACTCTCATATTAATGTATCGCCAAGATTTTTTTTTCCCTGTTTTAAGCTCCCCAGCGTTCATTAAAAGCCCTTTCAACAGCAGAAACTCTGGGTTACCCTTCTGCCATCTTTTAGAGGGGAACATGTGAGAGACTTTCCCCTTTACCTTTCCATGCAGTCGGATTGGTATATGCATAGACTGGTAGCATTTGGAATATCAGACATTAAAATTCAGTTTCTTGCTCCTTCTCCAACCTGCTTTGTGAATTCCTTTCTCCCTGGAGAAGAAGGGAACTTGGCCCATGCCAGCTATGCTGACTACCAGGATGATGAAATATAATTTCCCTCCAAGTGCTGGCAGCAACTTCTACTATAATTAAAAATGACATAAACAAACAGCCAAAAAACCCAAACAAACAAGTTTAAAAAGCCTCTAAATTTCACTATCTGTTTGTCTCATTATCTATCCTGATCAACCCAGGCCTTTCATTGGCAAAGCTTTTTGTGCTCAGGGGTGGTGATTACAGTATGTCAATCTAAGTCCCAACTTTTCTAAAGCAAAAAAATCCATGACTAGGAACACTTTGCTGAGATGTGCCACCGCCTTTCCTGTGTTACCTACCAGCTGCTGTTCTTACTGAACAGTCATTTTTCAAGGAATTATATACCAGTTTTGGCCTTCTGCATCTCCATTTCTCTGTGAGATGTTACCAAGGAATGCCTCCAGGAAAATCAATATCCAAAGAAGACAACCAAGCTTAGCAGTGAGGCAGAGACAGCCCATGTCCTCAGGAGTTTAGAGACCCATTATACAGTGGAGACAGAGAGTAAATAAGGACATAATTTTACACACAGAGCAGACTTAGGAAGAAGAACTCACTTGCCTGACTCCCAGTGCTGCAACACTTTTGTGTATAACACTTAGGGGATGTCTTCAGAGAATAAACTTCCATTAGTTTGTATTCAGAAGCTGTGTAACTTAAACTTTCTGTGAAAGAGTCCAAATAGATAAGCTTTACTTTTCGGAGCTTGCTAGCTCACAGTAAGCGTTAGGTTGTGGCTCAGTAGAGTAGGTTTATTCCTTTTTGGATTTTTGCACAGGGAGGAAGCAGATACAAATGCCTATTGTCAACTGTTGTATCATCTTCCCAGCCACAGGCTCTCTCTGCTCTCTGAGGGCACCCACTCAGCCATATTCCTTGACTATATGCTGTTGAGCCTGTATGTGTAGAATGGGAATGGCTGACTGTCATTTGAGCTTGCTGCAGCAGGTTTCTATTTCCTTAACTTTACAGGCTAGTTTGCAGAGAATTATGTGTTCTGGGGGGAGGTATTGTTTGCTCAAAGGAAAAGGCTAGAAATGCACATTATTTTTTGAACACTTTCTCATCTGGTCTCTTAAGAAGAGAATCCTGCAAGTCTTCTCCTCAGCAGTGACTCTTTCTCTCTGTATATCACTGGAGTCCCTTGTTCACTGTTCATCTAGAAAAGAGTGAACAGCTCAGCCTCACTTCATAGCTCTCAGGTCCCAGCTGAGATCTATTCATGAGATGCGCTACAGTACAAATCAAGGGACCCTTAGGGCGCTGTATAAATTCATAACAAGGAATAATCCATTCTCAGCGTTGCATGCAACAGCACTTTAAAAAAAAGAAAACACTGTAGAAAACATTGGAGGAAGGTAGAACCACAGGGAGACTGCAGAGTAGTGTTACAGAAACATCAAATCCTCTTACAGCCAGTGCTGTCAGGGTGCCTGAACACTAGGCAGCACAGGTAGGAGTTGGGCAGTCCATTTAACAGAAGGGAGAATGAAGGCACTGTGGAGAGGTGGGTGAGATCCATCTGCTTTGTCTGAGGATGTGCCCATGTGAGGAGTGTAATTGTTATAGGTTTTCTCTAGAGAAAATGATGGGGACTTAAGAGCCCAGCCCACAGCTGGACTTGGGAAATATCTAGATTTGAGTTAATCACCTAAAGAAGGTAAGTATCTAAAATTAAACAGGATGAGGTAGGCCCAAGGGCATTATCCAAAATTAAAAACTACAATAACTCTCAAATTATGCTACAGTTTTTCAGTCTCTGGTGTAGACCCTAATTCATTTGTGGTTACAGCTGTTTGCCTCCCCTTGCCTTCCTCCTCTTCTGTGTTGTAAGAGACAAATAATAAAACTCAATAATGTAACTGTATCTTGGGATATAGAAAGGTGACTGGAAAGCCACCTTGTGTAAAGGAATCCTGGAGCAGTTTAAGACAGGTAAAGCTGGATTTATGCCTTATACAGACACCTGTCTCAGATATTGGAAACAACAGATTTTCACTGAGGAATGGTTAAGAAATGCTGCTCCTTCCACTATGTATGGCTCGCTAAACAGTCCTTATATGCTGAATTTGTATGGCATATAGAGGACAAGCTCATAGGTTCTTCTAACCCACCCCTGCAGCCAAAACACTTTTGTGATAGCCCATACACCAGTGAACCTGTCTGAGACAGAAAACCTCCAATTCCACACTCTACCACTAATGCTTAGCGCAGAACTTTCAGTATGTACACTATGAATGTATCACATCTCTGACCATAGCAGATGGGAAAACTGGTCATGGACTAAGACAATATGCCCCTAAGTGTTAGTCAGTATTCAAAAGTACAAAAGATTTTTTTTTTTGGTGTGTGTATATGCTTAAAATGTCTCACAGTTTTGGTTTGTTAAGCAGTCTATACACAAACTGGCTTAACTGTCTTTTCCCGGACTGAATTTTGGCAGTTTAATGACAGCACTACCTCATGAGATTTCCAAGGGTTTTGAAATTTATCCAGGAATGTAGGCTTTAAAAATTATTTTATTTGTATGTTACCATTATTACCATTATGTTACCAAATTCTGACAGAAGAGGTGCAAGGAAAAAAAAAAAAAGACCTAAAATATTTGAACCACTCAAAAATCTCAAAACTATTTGGATCCTTAAGACAAAAAAAACCGAACGTAAACATAGATACTGGAACGCTAGGCAGTAATCTTCAAATTATTATGAGATTACATTGAAAACAATGAACTTATTTTTCTTGTTTGAAAAGATAAATCTGTAGAGTTTTTGCCTTTTGCACAATCATTAATTATTTCGGTTAATTTTAAAAGCATAAATAGATGTTGCCCAGATTCCAGGGGTTGTAGATTCCTCAAGAACTCAAAAAGTGGGAACTGGAAACAGTAATTGGGAACATACTTAATTAGCACTCTAAAAGCTGTTGTAGCTCCTAGGAGATAAAGAGCTTTAGGTATAAGCAAGCAGGTTACAGGGGGTTCTGGCGAAATAGTTAGGGGAATCAGCACTGAACACCTCATCAAAAGTCCACTGAAGTCAATGGAAAAACTGCTATTAACTTCAGTGGGCTTCAAATTAGGCTTTGAGTTGAAGTGCTTTGACAGGGCTGCAGGGAAAAGATGAAAAAGAGCAGAATAATAAAGAATAAAGCAGTACCGGAGTGAATGACGTAGGCTCCAATAGCAAGAAATAGCGAGGAAGTTGGGCTGTAGCAGGCAGCAGGGCTGTGAGGTGACTGCAGAGCTGTGTGTGTGAATTCACACAAAGTCCGTTCACACCATTTCTCAGATGCTCACTTTTCTGAGAAGTAAATTAACTATTAACTCACCATTTTTTAAAAAATACATATTAATTTATTTTTAAGAAAATAAAAGCATGTTGTTGAATATTGGTGGCTCCAGGATGCTGAGTGGGAAGGTAATGATTTATAATACATTATAGGAGTGGGCATGATAAAAGTCTGCAAAAAGATTCTATTGCTCTGCAGCCTCTGGTCTCTGCATAACTTAAGCAACAAGGTGCCTCTTGCAGACTGCATGGTTTTAACCTGAAGCTATTATCAGCATTTGAGATAACATATTGTTTAATCCTTCTAACTTCAACATGAATCATTCAGAGGAATGAGGGGAGGAGGGGAAAGACTGAAGGGAGGAAAAGAGAAGGACTCTCATAAGAATTATTAGAAGTGTGAGCTCCAGGATCTGATGATAAGGCAGAAAGACCTGCTGAGCCATCTGTATAGGGAAGGTAGGATGCTACGTGACAGCTCTTGGGGATCTGTGAGTACACCTACCAGACTGGGGGATGTAGAGCACACAGTGGGTTGCCCCTGGGCTTTGCTCTCTGTCAAGTGATGTTTCAACCCCTGCCCAATGATGTCTCTTTTGAAGCCAGTTATTTTCCTTCAGCAATGACCACTTCTGCTGTCCTTGGAGCACTGGAATCTTTTCCCGGTGGTGGGTACATCTCCACAGTGAATCTCTCATTACTGCCAGTAAGGGCCACATTAGAGCAGAACATGCGCCTCATGTCTCTGGTGAAACACCTCACTGCTTGTGGAATTAGACAGCCTTTGGGGCCTTGCAGTGCTTTACAGGACAGAACCAAGACCTGAGGGAACAAGGCCAGGTAAACTCTTGGAGCAGACTATTTACATGCAATACCCACAGGCTTTTCTAAAGCAATATAAGGCCAAAAATAAAAATCAGTTGCCTTAGTGAAAACTATATGCCCAGCACTCTGGGAGGCTCTTTGTGCAAGAATCACTGTCTCTCTGCTTTTTCTAGGGCTCACTTTCACAGCCTCTTGGCTTATTTCTTTCTGTTTCAAAAGCACTATATACTGCAACTCTCTGTGCTCTTTTTACCTACTGGGAAGCCTCCATCTTACATACTCCTAACCTGTCAAGTACTCTAGTTTCAGGGCTTTGACACAATCCAGCTGTTATACTGCAAAAAACAGCTTGTTTCCTCTTTTTGCTGAGCCTGAAGGATATTTTTTGGCCAAAACATTAGCTTTAATACATCAATACCTTTAATGAGATTTATATCTGCATCCAAAATTCACCCGTGGTGGCCTTTCAGCCTTCCAGTCAGGTGTTGGCAGCCTTGTGGTCTTGACTATTTGTTTGAAATTCAAGCTCGTAAAGAGTGTTTTTGTCCATTAAGGTGACATGAATTAAATATTCCCTTGGAGTTTACTTGTGTATAACCAAGAAAATTATTTTTTTTCCTGAAGACGGGAGAAACAGGCAGCAGCAAGTAGCTGGGTATCAGACATACAGTCTCTTCTTGGTCCTATTTGCGGCTTCAGAATGGAAAAAAAACCAGCATTATTTTTCATCCTGAATCAAGGTGATTTTACTCAATTGACCCATTGATCTTAAATTGCAGTGCAGAGGAATCCTTGAAATAAAGATCTCTCTATTTTCTAATTGACTTGTGTACAGATAATACTTGCATATATGCTGTGTTTCTGTTCATTTTCTAACACCGGAATTTAGATGTCTGAATACTGAGTCTAACTGCCACCTATATTCTCTTGGACTGAACAAAATATTACCTTGGGTAACCAATTTCCTGGAGATCTATTTTTCTAGGTTAGGATAAGGAAATACACAATGCCATGCTAGTTTCCCATCTTGCTTTCTGTCATTATTTCTCCTTCCATTTCTATAATGATATTTTCAAGAAAAAAAAAAATCAAAGTTTGGAACACAAGCTCATTTTAACTCCATTATGACTGTTATTATTACTACCAGTAGTACTACTTAGCTTTTTATAGCTCTTTTTCTTGTATATTTCCAAAGAACATCATAAAATAGGGAAATGTTCCTATCCTGGCTTTCCTGAGGCATTGAACCACACAGAAAAAAGAAATAATTTGCCAATAGTTAAAGAGGAGGTTAGTGGTATGGCTGGAAGTAAACCATAGGTCAGATGAGGAATATTTCAATGATCAACATGGTAGAATAGCGGTTTCCAGGATAACTTTGTCAAATGTTTGGAAAAGTGCTCTATTTTATATTGGGAATTGTTGTTTAAGCCAGAAATCTGTTTTGGATAAAAGGAAAGAATATGGGGTGATGAGTGAAGGGAAAGTGTCATCATAACAGGTAGGAAGACAAAAGAGTCTGGACATAAGGGAAAGACAAATGTGGTTGTAGAAGTCAAGTCAGACACAAGCAAAATCTGAGAAACACCGCTCTGAGGAACTGAGTTCCACTTTTTGGAGGATGTGCAAAAATATTCACACATGACTCTTCATCCCCTCTGCAGATGAATAAACACCTTTTTTAATTAGGCTGAAACCAGGATTTTCTCTAAACATATTTCAATCCCTGAATCTCTGGCTCCTTTTTCAATCCCAGACATATTTAACAAAAAATTAAAAAGGGGGAAAAAAAAAAGGAAAAGACAAACCTCTACACACTGCCAACTCCATTGGTATCAGTCACAAATGCTTACAAGGATTACAGCACAGTAATGAGCTTTTGTACTAATGGTACATCTTTTAATAACTGCTATCTGCACTTCCAGTTGTAAGTGATAAGTGAGGCCATATTGTTAATGACAAAATGCTTCACCTTTCCCCTCCCCCTACCCTGATACTTCATCTCTCTCTGAATTCCTCAGATGAAGGTTGGAGAGGAATTAGAGTTAATTCTGAAGCTGTTGCCTGAGACCCAATGCTGTCTTATGTGGCTGGCATCTCCCAGCTAATCACAGGACTGAGCTCCTGCTCTGCTGGGTCTCTCTGGGCTCTGACATTGGCCACATATGAGGATGCCCAAATGAAAAACGGTGAAATGCTTCCTTTCGTGACAGTGACCGATAACAGCAGGGAAGAAGAAAATAAAATAATAATAGTCTTGTTTCAGAGGCAAAGAGAGCTGTGAAAGGACAGGAGGATCAGAGGGTGAACAAAAGAGATGGGCCAAGTGACTTCAGCTTTTAGCTCTGCCTTCCTGTGTGATGTCAGCCAAGACTTTTTGCCATGTCCCCTCCAAAGCAAGGCTAACAGCATTTTCCCATCTCAAATGAAGGATCAGAAGGGAAAGGGAATGGGGATACAATCATTCAGTGAATGTCAGGTGATTAGTTTTATTGTGATGGAGGTGTAGCCTGAAAATTTGTTGCTCTGGAGCTTTTTAAGAAGAGATTAGACAATGTCAACACCAGCCTGAATTGCTCATCCTCCCTTGGGTGCAGCTTGGTCTGTGTCCTGTGATTCTGTATCTGCAACTACATTTTTGCTTAAGCTTTAGTTTTCCATCTGAACACCCTTTTCTTTTTTTCCATTTTCTTTTTCTTGTTTGTTTTTTTTTTTTTTTT
>VZZY01016079.1:0-24661 GCA_013400335.1 Eurystomus gularis
TTTAGAGGTGCCTTCCAATCCAACACGTTCTATTATTCTATGAAAATAAGAATTATACATTTGATGGAGCACTTTGAATCTCAGAAATTATTACCTAAAAGATTTCTCCTATGAGAAAAGCTCTTTCCCATAGAAACACTGTATATAACAACATAAAAGTAGAAGCTACAGTATGTCATTTATACAAATATTCCAAAATTAAGACTTTTCAGTTCCTGCACAATTTCTTTCCTAATAATTAATAGTCTTCATATCTTAGTAATTCCTGAAGCATTACAGAAAAGTTAATAAATTAGCTCATGAATGGTAATTTCTCAGCTTGTGAAAAGTTCTTTAATGAAATAGCATTTTTTTCTAATAATTCATAAAGGCCAAGTTAGAGTATAATCAAAATAAGAAACTGAAACAGAAAATATATTACTGCAAAGTAAAGAATTTTTTTTAATTACTGCCCTGTTAGACACAGAAAATAAGTATTGGAGGATATATTATTTGTTCTGTAGACACCCTGTTACAAATGAGTGGAATATGCAGCATATTAATGTATTGAATTTTACCATACTCTACTTAAAAATAACAATTTTTATTTTAAAATAACTATTTCTAAATCACTATGTTTTGTTATTGCTTAAGGAAATGTTTCTCATGTAAGGTTTTTATTTTAACAGAAACTTTATTTTATTATCTTTCCAACATTTGGTTTAAGACAATGTGGTTAACAAAAAACACACAAAGGCTCACCTTTTCATTACACAGATTAATATATTCTTTTCATTGTCACAAACTTGATTATCAGAAACAAAAGTTGGAAATAGTTTATGACTAAAGCAACCTTTACCATGTTTCCTGTCTACACGCCATGACATATCTCTTTACTTTCAACTGTTAAAATAAAATACAAATATTCACCTTACCACTCTTCCAAATTCATTTTTCCACATACTCCCCATCAGTAGGAGATAACAAAGCTTGAATAAGTTTTGCCATAAATTACCTTGGTTTTAAATTACCTTGTTTCCTTTAGCCAAACCAGGCAGGAATTGAACCCAAGATGACCAGGCACTCCCAGACAGTGCAACCTCCTTCCTAAACAGGTTCCAGTGCAAATGTCTTGGATAGCCATAGCAAAAATCGTGGAGAAGGAGATGTGTATTAGGGAGATTTTGCCTGTGTAGGCAGGTCCCCACAGCTCTCACATAGCTGCATTCCAAGTAGTACAGAAATAAATGAGTCTACAAACGTACATGTTCAGTGCAGCAGCTTTGGGAATGTCACAGGGCACAGTTTTGTCTTGGAATCCCACCTCTGTGGCACATGTCCAAGGAAAACATCTATAGTGCAAAATGAGCATTGATTACAGGCTCTTTAGGCTTCGCCAGGTATGTACTCCACAATTCCTAGAGCTAATATATGAGTCCACTGCAAAAGAGTGGAAAACATCACTTGACTATAAATACTGTTGATGTCTCAATGGCTGGTTAACCTTCAGAAAGCGCCCTTGGTATTTAGTGTGAATAAACTGATGCTGTCATTAAAAGATGGTGTTTTACTGACCTCTAACGGCAGGAGATAAACAGCTACTTCTTGTTTTTCATTTATTCCCCCGAAAGCTCTCCAACAGGCTGCTGTGACACGAAGTCTTCCAGCCAGAAGGAAACCTCATGCAATTATCCTCACATGCTAAGGCTGTGAAAAGTAATGGTACAGCATCCTGGGCCTGTTGTAGAAACAAAACTGGCATGCTACTGAGTGGCAAGAAGGTTATTCAAATCAGGGCTGTAAGTTTGTAAGTGATGCTAGTTAGCCAAACTGTGTCTAAAACATTAGTGACTGAAATTTTAGCGCCTGAGTAAGTCTTATCAATCGGAACTGATAAGCCCAGAAGGATCTTCTGATGTAGCTGAGAGACCAAGCATCTTTAACAACAGTTCCAGACTTTTTTACATAACTGCCCAGAGATTCTATGCGTGACAAATTTAAGGTTATAATATTAAAATGCAAACTTTTAAGCCTTTTCTTTTTGTGCTGAACTGCTGTTCACAGGAGCTATAAGACCTCTTCAGTGAGTAACTGCTTCTCAGTGCCAGGAAGGGATTTACAGTCCAGACCTTAATAGTACCAATGCAGTCTGGTGATCACTTGAGTCTTTCAGTCCTGACAATAAAGGAAACTCAACTATTATAAATGTGGCAATCAATCATATTTAAGTGTCATACAACTACTGAGCATAAATTACAGTGTGCCTCGCTTTTCAACCAGGGAAAAGAATAACCCGGTAAAGGAACCTTTTATTTCAAAAATAGGGTTCAAAGATGTGGTTTTCCCATCAAGTGCTGTGGATGATGAGTCTGTCATCATAGTAAATGCAGGAACCCTACAGCGAGCACATTTTAGATTAATATGAAAATCTGATGACTAGTGTACTTTTTTTTTTTGTAGATTTTATAAATTTCACAAGCAGTACCTAATCTGTGTTGTTGCTTTAATCCTGCCCATTACATGGATGTTTCATGTGGACAATCCATAGCATTGTCAAAATTTTGTGACACCAATTCTTGCTGTTCATTAAACATCCCTTTAACCTGTAGTTTGAATCGATGAAGTTGGGTTTATTTCCAAGGAAAATCTGACATAAAACCAAATCTTTCTCTTCCCAGATAGAAAAAATATATTGGTGGAAATGAATGGTTATGAAAACTTAGACCTGTGCACAAGTAAATAATTTTGTGTGATTTAGTGTGTGTCTCCATTGAAACAGGATCCAGAAATGAAAATATTTTTCTTTCCATTTTCTAAAAATTTTTATTAATTCTAAGTACTTAGAATTGAAGCCTCATGATTCGACTTGGTTGTTTTCTTTCTTTTAATCTCTTCCTTCTTGAGTTATATGTGAATTTAACAACAGCTGTGCTCCCATTGAGCTCTCAATCAATAATATTTCAGTGATTTTGAAGCTAAGTAAAGCAAACTGATCTGTCTGCTCTTACAGGTACCTGGAAGCAGACAATAGGATCAAAAAACATAATCTGTTATTACCCAAAATGTGCCTTAATTATGTGTGTTACAACAGCTCCAAGCCATATGGATTCAACACGGGGTTTTCACTAAACCAATTTTAACCAGTGCTGAAATCTCGTGTTTTACTGCAAAGGAGAGCTTTTGCACTACTTGGACATTTGCAGAGAATGATTCCATTTTTCTGCTTTAAACAAAACTGTTCTTACAGCCACAGTCACTGAAACAGATAACATTCCTTGTTTGCACTACCAAGTTTGCAATCAATTTATAGACTTGTTTCATTAAAGCACATTGAATAACAGTGACATGTTTGAGAACTGTACACATGCTGTGTGAACCCAGCTGATCCTCAGTAATACATGATATAGGATGGTCGATTCTTGCCACTCAGAAATTTATGTTGAGAAGCAGGGGAAATTTAGTAGTAACTAGAGAAGGAGCAACTCCATCACAGACAGAGATTTGAAGATGGAATTTTATCATGTGGTGAATAAAGAACTGCTTTTATGGCATTATTGCTTTGAAAGAGAAGCTTCCACTTTTATCTGTGTCTATTCATTAGCCAAAGTGCTGTCCATGGAGTAGTAAATCATGAGCCTTACGGACCTGCTCCACATAATACTGCAGACGCTGATGAGAATGGATGTGGATACCCAGCAGATGACATCGTTGTTTGTGTGTCAGCATTACTAGAAAGTGTGTCAGGAACAACTGCAGCCATTGGAGCAGTAAATGCACTATGCTTGATGAAAGAGCAAATCAAGACAAGTTAAAATGAATTTAGAGACTCAAAGAGAAAGCTAAAAGAGCAAGCCCTTTCTGTTTGGGTAATAGCTGGGTTCTTGTCTAGAAGTGCAATTAACTGAATGCTGAGAGCAGAGAGAGACTCAAGATTCATTTTCAGCTCTGCTACCCTACATGCATTCTGTGGTAGCTTTGCTTCTCCTGAGAGGTCATAGACACACTCAATTCTTTAAAAGGAACTGCCAGGCCATACTGAACACATACAAGTACTTTGAAAAAATGCTCTTTCTGTCCCTGAATGAATACAGAAAGAAAGCTTTTTCCAGTTCAACCTTTTTCCAGTATCTCATATATGAAAAAAAAAAGAGTTAGAACTAAAACTACTGGTACTGCCATAAGGATTTTCATGAAAACAGTGAACTCTCAGAGTCTAATTGCAACATTATTCAAAATACTGATATATAAAGACCTATTGTTTAGCCAGTCTAAACTACCTATTTTTATCCACATAATGGATCCCAAGAAAACCCTTCAGAAAAGCTCATTCTACCTGTTCCAGTAAGATTCTAACCAGATTTGCTTTGTCAAATTTGAACTTCACTTTTCAAAGATGTTGCTAATGAGTAAAACCAGAATCAGATCTGTATGATGCAAAGAACTGTCTTGTTTGGTTTGCTTGCTTTACCATAGTTTTAGCATTCTTTCATTAGTTTTTCTTGGCCATAAAAACTCCTGTAAAACTTGTGAAAGGGGAAGAAAGTGTTTTTGCAAATGGACATATGCTCCATGCCTGTAATGAAGCAATAGAGCAGATTTCCTGCAAATGTTCTGCAGAAAACCAGTCATTTGTGATGTGTGTCAATAGAGGACAAAAAAACCTATTCTCTTGCTTTGAACATCTTGTCTAAATGAGTGATTTACAAAACTATAAATGTAATTACATTATTGCAAAAAAAAAAATCCCCAAAGAAATGCCATAAATCTGACCTAGCTTTGCAGATTCATATCAAGATTTGACTTGCCAATTGCTCAAAGGTGTTTACTGTAATTGTGTGCAATAAGTGTGCTTAGTACTTGTATTTCTCTGTTGTGTGAGTGGACGCTTCCCTATTGCCCAGCTGCCTTTGGTATGGGAAGTGGCTTCCCACATGCTCCAGCTGGAAGTTCTCTCTCCACATGAGATTTCCCCTAGACAGGAGCAGCCAGTTACCACTTCCCTGTCCATCCCTGTCCATGATGCAGGGTCCTGCTACTTAATGCTCACATCTGCAAGGAATCACTGTACCAGGAAAGTACACTGATAAGTTATTTTCTGGCCAGCAATGTGTTGTGCAGATGATGGGAAAGACAGAAGAAAAACAACAAAAAAAAGAAACTTTAAGCTCTTTAAGCTGTCTCTTCTAAATTTCAGGGGTGGTAAGTCATTTGTAGCTGGCACTGTAATGCAGAAGGCAGAATTAAAATGACATACAATGTACTTTAAAGTGAGAAATGGAAATATTCTGTCACATGCTGTAGTTGTAGTCTTATCAGGCCTTTCAGATTTGAAACTTACTCTGCTATAGACGAAATGTCTTCCCATATTTTCTCAGAATCCTGGCTGAATGAAGACATTTTGGCTGTCATTGTCTTCCAAAAGGGTTATTTTCCATCAGAAATAATACAACATGCCTCCTGCAGGCATTTCATTGGGATAGCATAAACAACTGTGAGAATGATGCAGTTGAAGAGAACCGTGGTGAGTACTACAACATCTGTAAGTACACAGAAACAGAATCTGTTTGTGGGATGTGCTCGATGTGCTCCTTCAGCAACAACCTAATAGTCAGTAGATGGTCCATAAGACTGACAAGTCTGTGGTTTTCAGTGTAATGGAATATTTTCTTTACTTCAGTGAATGAGGGAATTACACCATGCTGGTCAGCAAAGAAAACTGACAGTGTATCTACAGGCATGCCGCCGGCAGACCCCAGTGATGAGATTCCTAGACAATCCTATTACAGTATGCTCTGCTGTGGACAGTGGGTAATCACTGCATATCTCTGTGGGGAATCCTTCAAGGTGGGTGCACACACTCCCGCACCTAAGTAGGGATACTTATACTTAGTAGGGCTTTCTACCACCAGAAGTGAAGAATTTTTATTCTATGACAATGTAAAGCATTGCAAGAGTCCTAGGTATACACACGGGTTGGTATATGTGCGTAAGCGCATACACACTTGGTAGTGATCACACCACCAGATAGATCTCTGTCTTATTGATCTCCGTGCCCACTCTCAATTTGAAAGAGCTATGGGGAAGTCAGATTAATGAGACCAATCTCCTTTTTTGGCTAATAGATTATCCCTATTTTGGAGCATGATTCCCTCTACATCACAATTTACTTCCTCTGTGGCTCTGAATTATATTGGGTCAGAAGATAGCGTGTCATCACAATTGTAATCTCCTGCTTTGTATTCTTGCTCCCTGCGTGCCTCCTAGTGAAGTTCTTACATCTCTTTCACTTCATTTTTTTTATTTCTAGGTATTTCAAATCATCCTCCTGTGCCCCTTTCTTTTCCGTTTCCATCATTCCTCAGCCACTATCTTTGGATGTGGTCATTTGTGTTTATGACATTCCAGACTGCACCTTTCCTGTTTACCACTCACCCACATACCAGTGCTGTTGCTAGCTCTGCACTGCACTCTGGTGTACTAGCACCAATTGCCCCAAAAGACTGATATTCTCCATATGTAATAGGCATTCCTACCTTCTGTCAGTTGAATTTAAAAAAACAAACAAGCAAAAAAACAACCCAAAAAAAGAGTCTAAGCTTTATAAATCTTAACTGATTTTCTCTCACATCTCATATAATTTGTACAATTACATTTAGCTGGTCCAGTAATGATCTGTTCTCATCATTTCCCATGATCTCTTCTCTAATTCTCCATTTTGCCTGAAATTTGAGATCACCAAACATAGTTATTTACTGAAACTGGTGTAAACTTTCTGATTTTTACTGAGTTACTTTCTGACCTTCAGTCTTGTCCTAGAACATTTCCATTATCATGTGTAGATTTTCACTGTAAATAATTTGTAACTCTCCAGGCTATGCCATGTACTGCAGTATGAGTTTCTCTACTACATAATCATTCTACTTCAGCATTCAGTTCTTGTCATCAACACATCTTCTAATAGTATTTTCGCACCAACATCAGATATCTCTTTCTATTTCTCTCTCTCTGCCATGCTTATAGTCTAGAGATACCCTAATTTGGACTTTTAATTGCTACTCATAACCAGCAGAAAAAATAATAAAAACAATCTGTTTGAAGATTCACTTTTGGTTCCATCCTATATGAGAAAACACACGTACCCCACAGACAAATTAGCATTAATGTTCTGGTTTTCGTTAAAAGCTGTTAGACAATTTAAAGTACAGCTGACAAATATTAATATTTTTAATAGGAGATAATAGTGGATTGGCAAATATCTTTGATATGTTTCATGGAAAGCTTAATTACCTGTATTTATCAGAAGAATTTTAAATTAATGCCTTTATTAATATCCTTAAACTATTTTTACACTTCTAAGGCTTTTCAGTACATACATATATTTACTATAATTATAGAGATATGTGGAATTTTAGATATGCTCATGGAACTCCTTCACTTTCCCAGGGCTTTTTGTGTGCATAGCAGATTAGAGCAGAGTAATGCAATATGGCACTTACCTATTAGTGCCAGGTTGCAGCTTTATAAAGTTGCAGAAAAATGGTAATTCCATTTCTGGAAACTTTTGGAAATTCAGTATTTGTTTTCATCCCACTCAGGAACAAAAGAAAAAAGAAAGATTTCCCTATGAAACATTAAAAATATAAAAAAAATATAAATGTACATGTACATCAAGTACATGTAGTGTTTCAATTACCCTTATTGTAGCTTATGGACAGCAGGATATTAAACTTGATTTATGTTTTACTTACGTTTGCTTTCATTACATATAAAATACTACAGTCCGTGGAAGTGCAGCAGCAGAGTTTTAGAGCCTTCCTGATACGGGAACCTTACTAAGGTAATCTCGGGGTGTTGCATCTGGATGTCCAATCCCTTTCTAAAAGAAGTCTCAGAATGACAGTCCATCTGATCATACGGAGGGGTCGTATGGTTTGTCATATGTAAGACATTCACTCAAGTGTTCGTTTTCCTAGGTCTCCACTAATACCAGAAGGTTGCAGCTGCATGGAAACAGAATTAGAATGTGCTGCTGCGAATTTGAGCCTGTAAGTTTTTTTATTTATGTTTTTTTTAATGTTATTTGGTTGTTTCAAGTAACATAACCCTCCTGTAAGTAGAGTTCCCTTTGCCCTCCAGCATAAAGCTGCTTAACAAAGAGATGCCTAAACACACTTTCCATAGTGCTATGCTACCAAGTAAGGCCCTCTGCCTGCAGAGACTGCACAAAGGTTGACCCACTATAGATATTTACTAGTATATAGGGAATGCTGTGAGAATTTTGCTACAAGGCTCATTTCGGCATGGGATCATTTCGGCATCAGACAAAATATATGTGCCAACACTGCAAATCAGTAATCTAATACAGGTCATATGAATAGCACACAGAACATGCTCACTTCTCTCTTCTAAAGAGAGCTTAGTGTGTTAGCTAAGAAGTGCATTGTGCACTGTAGGTGTTTACAAGTAGGTGAGTTGAATGCTATTTGGGTTCGTCATTCCTATTGCCCAAAGCCCGACAGCCCCAGGCCACTCACTAAAGATCACTGGTTGTGCAGCCAGCATTAGGGTAATGTGCACCCACCATATATTGCTGAAGTTACCAAGGCAGGAATTTCAGCAGTATTGGTTCTTAATGGTGACTGACAGCTCCCTATTCCATTTTGCCAGCTCCAGTCCTATAGGTTGTTAAAATTTATATATGGCCAAATGCTTGTTAATATGATAAATTCTCAAAGATCTGTCTGGAGGACTGGACCAAAATACCCAAAAGAGGCTGGTCTTAAAACTCAGCAATGAAGTTTGCTGGCCTTCAGCTGGCTTGTTCAAGCAGTCAAGTACATTTGCTTTCCAAAGACCAAAGGGAAGCCTGTCTTCTCCCAGCTAATCCATGGAGGGCACTGAAGCCTCAGCTCGGGATTTAAACAAGGACAGATGAAGAAGAAGCTGAGGATACCCAGGCTTCACAGGCAAGGTCGTGCACCCATCATACTGCACCCAGTGTAACGTAATGGAGTGTGCCCAAAGTCCTTGCACCCAGATGTAAGGTCTGAATTTTGACAGTTGCAACACTGACCAGTTAAGACCTGATTTAAACATCAGTTGTAAGACACTTTTAGGTCCTTCACACACAACAAGATCCTTTCTCTTCCAGATGAAGTTTTCAGCAAGTGTACAAAGGTAAAGAAAATGTAAGTATATTGACCGTTTATTAAATTGCTACACGAGTTGTAGAGTATACAGAATGAACAGAATCAATATAGTCACCCGTGATCTCTTTTTTAACAGTATAGCATGGCATTTGCCTTTAAAATTCATGTTATGATCATGTTGGTCTTCCAGGGTAGCCAGATGTGCACAGATGCAGGTAGTTTTGTGTGAAATACACGGAGATCTAGTCTCCCTGCCACAGAAAAATATGTTAGCAGAAAATAAGCCTAATAAATACTACCATTTTGTCAGGAAAATGTCCGTTACTGTTTTAAAAGGCTAAATAAAGCATCTTTTTTTTTTTTTTTTTCCTTTTTTTCTTTCTTTTTTAATGCTAAGCTACCATGGAAACCAATTGCAAAATTATACTAGTAGCTGTACACATGGCAAGTTCTCCTCTATAGTCAATCCTCTCACATTTTCTTTTCAAGCTGGTTGGTGTCTTCCATGTTCTTTATATAGTAGGATGGTCTTTTTATTGGAATTTGACTTGGAAAGATTTCAATACCATGTCCTCCAAGTTCCTGTAGGGACTAGTCAGACTTTCATCGAGTTATGAAGAAGGCAGGCATTCAGATATATTACATTGCCAAGTAGAATGACTTGTGTCCTTTTTAAACATGGCTGTTGTTAATAGCAAAAAAGATCAATCAGCCTTATACCTCAGATAAATTACTATGAGATTAAGGCATACACACAAAGCTAGCATGTATGAAGTCTACATAAGAAAATATGGACAGCTCCAAGGATAAGAATTCACATACCAGCCTTAAGATAAATCCTCACAAAACGCCTAAGTATACATATGCTTCTGACTGGATGGCGTATGTCTTTTATTCAACAGTTCCTAACAACAGCTCTAACTGCCTTTCATCCAAAAGCAGTTAGCAGCCTGAAAGAACAACAGTCATGTGAAAAGACTGTATCATTTGAAGAGTGGGCAGAGTCCTAGAACCGATTTGATATAAACAAGATATACATGCCCCTAATTTTCAGCTGAGTCACATCAGCAGGTGCAATGTATGTTAGCTTAAGTGTGCCAAGAAGGATGGCTAGTGATGGTTCACATTTAATAAAAGCCAAAATAATATACCTGTAACCTTAACAGCATTGGATTTCTCCCCAGCCTCCGGTGCTTTCTATTTTGTATCTTATTTTTTATACCCTATGATCTTCTATTCCAAAATCAAAATGAAGAATTGGGACATGACACAGCCTGGAGACAGGCACATACAGAATAGCCTCAAAGAAGTCATTAGAAAGTTCTGTTCTGGTGGAAAATATTGAATCTGACTTCAGTGGTGTTACACCAGGCATTAATTTAGTAGTATGCTTTAAAAGGAAGAAAGGAATAAATATGGGATTACAAAACATTGCATTTCTAAAAAGTTAATGGATTATGATCATCCAGGCTTTCTTACCTTACCTGTACCAGATTGCTACAACACAATTGCATTCGGACAATATAAAGGAAAGTATTCTTTGGACTATGCAAACTTCAGAAATTCTAAGTACATTATTGCCCTATTTTGCCTTTTTAAAATACCTGATTGTTTCTTGGGTATCACAGAGCAACTAGCTTTCCACAATATATGGAATGGGAATGGCATCTAAACTTGAGCTCTTTCAGGTCTCATCCAACCACTGTTCCACATATTCCAGTAGCTCGAGAAAGACGTGAGCACTTCATGAATTTTAACTCCTGCTGTGACTCTAATTGCACAGTGAGGCAAAGATAAATCACTGGATTTCTTTTTGTATCATTATACACCCATTATAAACTTAATTTGCTATGTGTACCTGACACTGCCTCATTAGTTGATATCCATAAACCACATTGGCCAAGTTTTTCAAATGTCAGTATTTACAGCATTATTAGGCACCCACGTTACACCCACCACTTCCAACAGCTGATACTGTTGTGCCTTTGAAAATCAGGCCAATCTTTCTGGTTCCTTATCAAGTTTTGAATAACAAGCTACAGGTATTGACATTTTGATAGGTTAATATATATAAATGCAAAACATTTTTACTATGTCTGTCTCGGTCTAAAGAGCATATGTATAAGATCTGGGCAAAAGTTGTCCATTCCATCATAGCAAAACATATCCACCCAGTGCAATGCAAAAATACTGATAAAAACACATTTTTAATGCTTTATCCAGCATAATTCCAACTGTAAAATATTTAAACTTATTAACTCAAATGTTATTGCCCTTGCAGTAACAGTCAGTATTTTATGAGACAGAAACCTTAAAATAGTTTCCTTCGCCATTTTAAAATCAAATATTGCTTGTCACAGTTCATTGTCTTTCTAGTTATTCTCATCAGTTGACTGAAAGGTTTCTATTTTCTCTCTTTAAAAGCAGTCTACCAGTTTTTAGGTAGTATTACTTTAGTTTCCATATTATACGTTTTTGTCAACAGGCATCTCAGTCATAAAAGTATCATTAGTTTGAAATCTGGGACACTTGGAGATCTACACAAATTGACATTGCTGTGAGTGCCCATTTCCTCCCTGTTTGTAAAAAGCATCATTCATCACTGGTGGTGTGTGTGTTTGTGGCATTGATCTAAAATGAAAGGAACAAGGCAATAAAGTTATGTCTGCAAATGACATTCCGGACAAAAAGTCTGGAATGACCTGCAAGTCTGAAGCTTGCAACTCCTTGTCACATAGGCTATGTTTCAATTTCTGAAGATAATATCTAGGTCTAGATTTTTTGGATTTGCAGAGGAAAAGATGCCTCATTATTTGCTCATGTCAGCAATTTTTTCATTGTGTCTTCACAAGGACTGGTGATGTAGTAAACTATTCTTTCTTTCCAGAATTCCAGACTATAACCCAATAGTGAAAATTTCACAGCAGTTATGTACTGGGCTGAAGCCTTTGGGGTTTTGGTATTGTTCAATATCCAAGTAGCTTTCCTTTCTATCTTTTCATGTTTCCTCAAAATTATTTTCTTTTTTTTTAGGACTTTCAAACATCTTCTTCATGGAGGAATCACATTTGTCAGCTCCCCATGCTTACCACATCTGGATCCAAATTTGGATTTGGATTTCTCATAGGTGTCTTCCACGCTAGGACTATCTTCTGTTAAAACTAAAGCACATTCCTGAAGTTGTAAAGCTGTTTAGGATTGTATCTCTTTTCTCAGAATACCTACTGGAACTTCATAATCTAAACTGGAAATCTTTGGATACAATCAGCAGACACCTAGCACCTCCTTTCAGAAAAATGGAACAGTGTTTAGGTACTTGGGCAATTTTCCATGCAGGTATCACTGTGGCGACCATAACAGAAAATTCCATATAAGGCAGAGCTTACAGCATACAGGAGGGAAATGTGAAATCCTATAAGCATTTTCAATCACTCTCATCAAGTAAACCAGCACCTCAAAAGTATAATCTTGGTGTCTTAGAAAAGCTATCAGTTGGCTTTAATAGTATCCAGGGAAACTGGTTTTGCTAGCAGAAAATTAAGTTTTTACTGCTAGTCTTTTGGCTCAGGGCAAAGAAAATTAAGAACTTTGTGTCTTTAATGATTCATTGACTCAGCTGTTTCAGGTAAGCTTATGGCAGGCAGCTGCTGGCATCTGAGTAGCCTTCAGACCAGGATCCGCAGAGTGAGCACTGAAACAATGCATGGACCCTTCCACCCTTATCGGCTCCCATGGGAAATAGTTTGAGGATGGTCATAGCATGTGTGGAAAACCTACAGGAACCCTACTAAGAATGTGAATTATTTAATAAGCACTTTTTTTTTTTTTTCTGAGTTGTGAAATTTAGCATATTTCTCAGCCATTTAATGAATCCATGGCCTATAAAAAAAAATACATTGAAATGCTAGTATCAAAAGTAACTATTTGTGCTATGTTTTACTACTGGTAACTTAATAAAATCTTTTTTCTTGTGTAGTTTCTGTAAAATCTAAATTTACTTTAAATTTCAAAGCAATGTAACTAAATCTAATCTTGGATTCTTCTCTCAAAAGTTTACATTTGCATATTTTTCTTACACTTATATATTATGTTATAAGGTATGACAAAATATCTTATTTCCTAACCATGTCTTTATTTATGAAGATCAATGTTAAAAAATTCACTTGAGACAGTTCCCAGGAAGATCTGTATTCAAATGCCTCTTACTAACCAAATGTAAGTAAATTATGCGAAAGTTTCAGTTGATACATGAATGTATGTTTTTCTGTGAAGATTAACATTCATCATTTGTTTATTCTGTTAGACCAAGACACTTTCAAAAGTGTGACATTCTAAAAAAGTATAACTTTGCCAAAGCTGAACCTCACAGTGTTTCAAATGGCTGTCTAAAAAATGCCAGTCCTCTGCCAACATGAATCTTTAAGAGCTGTTTCTTGTTCTTGTGACTTTCATGAGTTTAGCAAAATTCTGTCTTTCACTCCAGTTTCCCAATGAAAATGAAATTGGTTATTGTGAATACATGTTTATCCTAAGTATAACTTACAATATACAGATATACATTGCAAGTAAATGTAAAATCTCCACCTAGTGGTCTCTATTTATTCTGCCACACAGATTACACATAAGAAATACCAATGTATTAGTCTATTATTGATTAAGTGGCTGGTGAGCTGGGACATAAATTACAACAAAGAAAAGGGTATACTTTGCTTTATTTTATATTTACAGTCATATTCAAAACTAGGTAATAAATTTGGGGTAATTTTGTAAGAAATAAATAAATGGAGTTAAAAAAAAAGACCAGCCCAGAGCTTAAACTCCCTCCTGCAAAACTATTACAAAACACATGCATGAAAACACTTTCCTTATTGTTATTCAGGGATTTTGAATGCAATTGTATTAAGGCCTTAACTAATACCTCCTTCCTGGAATGTGATGCGCTCACTGTACTGTAAGTAAAAGAAGTATGAAAATAAGGCAACAAAAACCTCTTGAATATGCATGACTCAGTCCTCAACAGAGGATTTGTCTCAATGCATAAAGCCTCATCAGGACAGTCGTGCTATTGTCAAGGAGGTATTATTTACAATTAATTGAATTATTGTATGCACAGTCACATGACACATTTTGGCAATTGGCAATTGTCCTGATCACTTGTTTCAACAAACAGAGTAAGAAACAGAGTAAGAAACTGTATTATTTCCACTGTGCCTTCAGATCATGAGCACCAGGGTGCTTTTTAGACTCCACTAGATCCTGGGACTTGCAATCTGATCACGAAGCAGAAAACAAATAGCATGCCTGTATCTCAACCTGCAGATATTTTTTCTTGTTTAAGCCATTCCTTCTTCAGACTGGGATTTCCCTTTGCAATAACTCACATTTCTAGCTTTTTAATATTCAGTTATATCTCCTATAATACACAGGAGAAGAAAAGCACAATCTGAAGGAACATCGTGTTCATGATTAAAAATTCTACAGGTTAAGAAGTACAAAATGCTCCATGGTGTTACACATGTGGTGCCTTACCAATGAGGAACAGGGATTCTCTGCAGTGAGACTGTATCAGTTGAACTTGGTTCCAGTTAGGCACCAATCAAAGCTAGGCTCCAGTTGACTGGAGGTTAGAAACTGTGATACTCATCTACAAAAAGAGCTAGAAGTAAGATTTGGGGAGCTACAGGCCTGTCAGTCTGACCATGGTTTCAGAGAAGGTCATGGAACAGATCATCCTGAGTGCATCTACATGGCACGTACAGGCCCAGCCAGCATGGGTTTATGAAAGACAGGTTCTGCTTGACTAACCTGATCTCCTTTATGGCAAGGTGACCTGCCTAGCAGAAGAGGGAAAGGCTGTGGATGTTGTCTACCTGGACTTTAGTAAAGCTTTTGACACTGTTTCCCACAGCATTCTCCTATAGAAACTGGCTGCTCATGGCTTGGATGGGCGTACGCTTCTCTGGATAAAGAACTAGCTGGATGGCTGGGCCAAAGAGTGATGGTAAATGGAGTTAAATCCAGCCATCAGCCAGTCACAAGTGGTGTTCCCCTGGGCTCAGAACTGGGGCCAGTTCTGTCTAATATCTCTATTAATGATCTGGTTTAGGGGATTGATGGCCACTTCAGTAAGTTTGCAGATGACACCAAGTTAGGTGGGTGTGTTGATCTGCCTGAAGGAAGGGAGGCTCTACAGAGGGGTCTGGACAGGCTGGATCAATGGGCCCAGGCCAATGTTGTAAGGTTTAACAAAGCCAACTGCTGGATCCTGTACTTAGATCACAACAACCCCATGCAATGCTACAGGCTTGCNTGCACCTCAAATACTAGGTTCAGTTTTGGGCTCCTCACTACAAGAAGGACATTGAGGTGCTAGAGCACATCCAAAGATGGGCAATGAAGCTGGTGAGCAGTCTAGAGAACAAGTCTTGTGAGAAGCAGCTGAGGAAACTGGGATTGTTTAGCCTGGAGGAAAAGAAGCTCAGGGGAGACCTTATTGCTCTCTACAACTATCTTAAAGGAGGATGTAGCGAGATGGGAGTTGGTCTGTTCTCCCAGGTAGCAAGCAACAGGACAAGAGGAAATGGCCTCAAGTTGCACCAGGGGAGGTTTAGGTTGAACATTAGAAAAAATTTCTTCACAGAAAGGGTTGTCAAGCACTGGAACAGGCTGCCCAGGGAAGTGGTGGAGTCACCACCCCTGGAGGTATTTAAAAGACGTGTAGATGTGGTGCTTTGTGACATAGTTTAGTGGTGACCTGGCAGTGTTGGGTTAATGGTTGAACTGGATGATCTTAAAGGTCTCTTCCAACCAAAACAATTCTAAGTGAGAGCAAAAGCAAAAAAGTTACATTTGAACATGTTAAATTCCTGTCCGGATATTAAATCCCAGAGCCTTTAATCAAAAAAATTCCATATTTCTCTTTTACTTTGTAATTTGCTTGTTTTTATTTAAATCTAAGGGAAATTTTACTTAGTCTTGTGTAGGTTTCTTTTGCACACACCTTGTTACAACCTGGAAAAATTAACCAGAGTCCTGTGTAACTTCCAACACAACTAGAAAAATAAAAAGCCAAGCAGTTATACTGAAACATGAAATTAGCACTCCATATTAAATTTATTCTAATATATATTTTACTTTACAGGTTTCTTCATTAAAATCAAGTTTGCTTGATGCCTGCAAATACTTTTTCCTCATTGAAAGATTTAGGGAAACTGTAAGCTTTCTAAAACCTATTTTTAAATTACAGAGTGTGAGCTATTACATGCCTGTAATCTGTGAGTGTACTGCAGCCTTCCCACCAAAGGTGAGGCAGGAGGCCATGCAGAATCAAAGGCAGAAGGACAGAAAGATATCTGGCAAGAGGGAGCTGCAGGTAGTGCTTAGGGCAGCAGGGGAGGAGTGAAACTTATTCCAAGGCTTTCCGGGTTTTAAAACAGACATAGCTGTATGGGCTTAAAAACAAGGACACCCTCTGTCCCAGTGACCCTTCCTTCCTCCTGTGCTCCCTTCCTTCTGGGTATATGAATGCCCTGCTTCATCTGGGTCCTCAAAAGCTAATGATACATTTTTCAATTGCTTCGGCTCACACATGAAGCGTATCTATATATTCCTTGTACAGTCTACAGAAAGACAGCTAGAGCAGCATCTCTGTGCTGTGGAGGCTCACCAGCCTCTCATAGTAGCTGTCTGGGGAACTTAGGTACCTACTTTAAGATCTGAGACTGCCACTTCCCCTGGGGAAAAGTGTGTATGCGTTAGGTTCATCTGCATATAAAGTAGTCACACTGCATCTGGGTTTTGCTTGCCTCAGTATCCTGCATGGCATGTTTAGGCAGAAACATAAAACAACTGCAGGTCTAAAAGTGGAAAAAAGAAGGAAAAGCTTGAAAGAGAAGGAGAACTGTTAGTTACTGAAGTGATATGCATGATTGAAACAGGCTTCTACTGGCTGCAGAAGGAGAGTAGCAACTGATGTTAATTGTTAAAGATGTTGATTTGCTGGCACGGTGAAAATTCATTCACTAATACTGATCCTCAGTGTTGAATTTACTGTGGGATTTCTTAATTTTTTTTTCCTTCCTTTTCCATGTTCTACCTATATTAAATGTGAAAGCTTTACATCTATGTAATTAGGCTTTGATTCATCTCACCTCTCAGCAATTATTAAGTTCATAAATTATAGAGAGACCCCCAGGCAACCGGGTTCCCAAATTAGATACCTCAGCTGAATTACTTGGATGAATCAGAGCTAAAATGATCCATGTTTAGCAATCGCCAAACATCAGTGCCTGTACCAACCGGCTTCAAAGTGACTTATGGATAAAATCAGAGCAAGGAAGTATTTGATGAACTGAAATAATGATAAAAGCTAATTTTGCTGCTATTAAAATTTTAAGTAAGACAGCATGCCTCCTCACATACAAAAAGCAGAAAATCTGAGTCTGAGAGTTCTTAAAGTTTGTGTATTGAAAGGGATGGGAGGAGTACTAAGGATGAATCTGATTTCTTTTATTACTTGTACCTCTCAAAGGTATCTGTCCAGCAATGTGACTACAGAATTACCACATTACCTTTCTAAAGATATGAAGTATTTACAAAAGCTGTAAGAATTCCCAACTGAATTTTAAAAAGTACTAATTTAGCTTGTCTTTTTCTTGAAATAAAAAAATAAGCAGTTTTTCTTTCTTTCAGCGATCTATCTTTCAATCCACTTTCTCGCCTCTGAGGAAAACATTGACAGTCTTCAGCAGCTTCAGTCATTGTAAGTAAAACCAGAAACATTTTACTAACCTAGTACACTACATAATATAATTTATTTCCAAGAGAAACATTCATCAATTACAAAAAGCATGTGAAGTATTGATTGCCATTTTATAAGACACTGAATGTACTTCTAATTTCTATCCCTTCGACACCCTAAGGTAGCAGGGCAAAAGGTACAAATTACAGCCATACAGTTTGCTCAGTTTTACTGCTGTTCACAAATGATAAGCCTAGGAGCAACTAAAACACACAAATTAAGAATAAATTACACAACAAGTACAGGTAGGGCACCTGGGCAGATAAAGACATAAATAAACAGTAATAAGTATTTTAGAACTATAAACTCTTTTGTGGGCTGAAAGAGTAAGGCCGCAGGTCGTTTGTAAGTCTTGTGTCTTATCAGACAGCTCTACATGGGCATCTCAAATAGGTGTTTTCAGCTGTATGCATCAGGTTTTGATGGATAACTGAGTCAATCATGAAGCATCTGTGCCAGAATAACTTCCTTTTCGATTCTTTTTGAAGTTGCACTGTAGCGCTTTGTTTCATTATTCACAGAATTAAATGCAGCAAGCATCAGTATTCCAGACCCTAAGCCACCACAGAAACAAGACAGCAATCCCATGGCAGACATTGTTTTGAAATATGGATGGAGACATGCTCTGCTGCTATATAAACCTTGACCAGCAAGGGAAAGTGTAGTTATTTCAATCTGAGAGGACATTAACCGTGATAGATATGGTACTGCCAATGTAATAGTACCACCTGCCCGCCTGTCAAAATGATTCTTTGATCTGTGTTTCCAACTAAGAACATGCAGTCCAGGAACAAAGAATATAAGACAGACATAATGTCACCCCCTCAAAATCTAACTTGGCTAGAATTAACCAGAACAAAGTGATTTCAGTAATCACTTATTTTTCTAGACGCCTTGCTGACAGGATGACAGGTGTTTTATTTCATGGAATAGACAGTATATAATCCAAAAAAGAGTTTTTGAAGTTTAAAATCTCAGTGGAAAAATGCCTCTTGGCTTGGGCCAGGACAAGAGCCAAACCAAATACTCAAATAAAATAAGAAATTCTTGTCAAAAAGAATCTCCCCTATGTCTTTCTTGAAGTGAAACAGAAAATACAGCTGAGAATAGCTGAGGCAGGAACATCTACTAAATTCTCTGGAAACACAGGAACCCCCTATCCCAGATTAGGTATCAAAGGCATGTCTTCTCTAGGACCAAAGCTCTGGAATTTACAACCTGGGATTTAATATTTTCCTGTAATGGACATGAGCACTCTCATAGTCTTATTCATAGAACTGTATACTGCTTTGGGTTGGAAGGGACCTTTAAATGGCATCTCCCTGCAGTGAGCAGGGACACCTTCAACATCTTTAACTAGATCAGATTTCTCAGAGCACCATCCAACCTGACCTTGAATGTTTCCAGGGATGAGGCATCTACAACCTCTCTGGGAAACCTTGATACAGCCATAGTAATAACACTATTTGTGTTGGTCATACACACATTGTCATATCTGCCAGAGGTTCCTTGCAGTTCTGTTTCTGGTACTCTTCACAAACACAGAAGGTATTACTCACCTCTTCTACCATGACTTCCAAATACAGGTTTTCCTTTCCCATTTTATGAGAATAATATGTTCTTTCTAAACTATCTTTGGAATCCTTGGGATCAGTTATTTTTCTCCTTTCATCAAAGTAATTTCAAAAGGATACAACAACCCAAGTGCCTTTTATCTTAACCTGACCACCTGACCTGCTAATTTTGTTACTTTTCTTTTTGGTTCAGTTGTGGTGTTTCCCTTTTCTAAAACATGATTAAAATATATCTTTTGTACGTTGTCTTGCCATTGCTGTGTTTCAGATTATGCCAGCTGCATTGTATGAATAGAATGGAGTTTGCTTTCATGCTAACAGAGCATCATTGACAAGATTTCAGTTCTTGTCACTCTTCCAGTATTTCATGCACCTTTCCCTAAAATATCATCTGTGCAGATATTGTATTAAATCCCTTGAAATGCTATGGCCCAACAGATGAGGTGAAAATGTTACACTGCAGTCCAAGTATGTCTGTACCAGCACCGAGTGTCTAAGGCAATGGACTTACTCAATACCGCAGGTTTCTGTTAGTGTTTTTGCGTCTGTCAGGTGGCTACAGTTGGCTTTGATTGTGACAGGAGTTTCTCCTCCTGTTTGGATCACAGCTAATCAAATAACCTCTTCCTGTGGCTTCTTTTCTTTTCCCATTATAGCCAAATGTGCAAAATAATGAAATCCTGTCAGTTTCTGGCCTTATTTGTTTACTAAACCTCCAGCACATGTACTCCTCACACTGAATTTGTAGACTGGAGGTCTATTGGGATGCTGCAGAATGAAGCTCTGCTTTCAAATGCTTCAGGAAATGCTTACTGAATATATTCAGTACACAAAGCATCCTTTCATGGCTCTATCACCATTAGGATTTTATCAAGTTAAATGCTTTTAAGGCTCTCAGTGCAAGTACTGGTTTTGTTTGATGCATGTCATATTATGACAACCTTTTCCTTTTACCAATATTTAATATCGCATTTCCCTGGTGTATGGAATATATGTCCTGCCCAGCCAGTAAGTCCCACTGAACACGTCACAAACAGGGCTATATTTCTCCATTATTTTGTTTTCAGGGTTCATTTTAAATGTTATTGGCCTTTCCTCTGGATCTGTTCAGATACTCACATACACTCACTGTTGCTCTGTTCTTGGTTGTATCACAGCAGAAGTCAAAATTTTGTATGTTTCTGCTCATGGGCGTCCCTAGTTGCCTGCCTCATACCTCTACATCCTGTGCTTTCTCCTTGGTACATGACACGAGCAAAGCTTCTTGCCCCATGGCGCTCCATGTGAACATTTTTCAGTGCTCTGCACCTCACTTGCCTTGTGTAAGGCAGCCTACATCTGCTGCAAGCACACAGCACCGACCCTTGACTATGCTGTTCTCCTTCAGTTCTGGGCTCCTCTGTCACGCTTGGGATGGGAGGAAGGAACCTACCTGCATGCTAAACATCCTGCTATCTCATCATATGCATGTCATGACTGGTCCTAGTAAGTGTCCTTGGTCCCTAGGCTCCATTTATGCTAGTAAATACAACAGTCTGGCCTAACTAGCTCACAAGGGACAAAACAATGAAGCCTTATTGATAGCTGCTTATCCTTAACCTTTTCTAATGTTAAATTTTCAGATATATTTTCGTCCATTTTTCTAAAGATTTCTTCTCTGTGAGGCTTCCTCTACAGTCAGCAGACAAGAAGACACCTTGCAGGACAAGAGTCATTTGACCTAGTCATGTTTCAGGAGGTGCTTCTCTTGACGGATTCTAAAGGAAATTCAGCTACAGTGAGAAGATTTGATATCAAAAACCCAATCCAGATACCTGAAACTACAAAATTAAAAAATAAATTAACATTTAAAAATCATCTTTAGTGCTTTGAGTAGCTAATGGAGGAAGGCCCAGGTCCTCACCTGCAAACACACACTCTTCAGTGATTCGTATTTCTAGTTGTACATGCCACTGCTGTATCACAGAATCATAGAATGGTTTGGGTTAGAAGGGACCTTAAAGATCATCTAGTTTCAATTTTCTTGCCATGGGCAGGGACCATGGCACTAGACCAGGTTGTTCAAAGCCCCATACAACATTGTCTTGAACACATCCAGTGATGGGGCATCTACAATCTCCCTGGACAACCTGTTCCTATGTCCCAGCACCACCATGGTGAAGAGCTTCTTTCTGATTTCTAATCGAAATCTACTCTCTTCCAGTTTTAACCCATTACTCCTCATGCTGTCACTACAAGCTGTCCTGGTTTGGCTAGGATAGGGGTAATTTTCACCAGGAGCTGGGAAGGAGCCACAGCTGGGCTGTCATGCCCAAGACCGGCTTTTTCTTGCTGGTCTCTACTCTCATCTGTACACTTTATATCTCTTGTTTGGTACATTGTTATCACCATTATTGTCATTGTTGTTGTTCTGACTGTTGTTCTTGCATTGCTGTATTAAATCCTTATCTCAACCCATGGGGTTTGTATTTTCCTCCCTCTTTCCTTCCTGCCTGGGAGTGAGGGGGCAGCAACCCCGTGGTGCTCAGGTCCCAGCTGGGGCTAAACCACCACACAAGCCATCATAAAAAGTCCCTCTCCAGCTTTGTTGTAGGCCACCTTCAGATACTGGAAAGCTACAATAAGATCTCCCCAGAGCGTTCTCTTCTCCAGGCTGAACAACCTCAGCTCTCTCAGCCTGCCCTCATAGGAGAAGTGTTTCAGCCCTCTGCTCATCTTCATGGCCCTCCTCTGCACCCACTCCAACAGATTCATCCCCTTCTTGTGTTGAGGGCTCCAGAGCTGGGCACAGTACTCCAGGTGGGGTCTCATGAGAGCAGCATAGAGGGGCAGAATCACCTTCTTTCACCTGCTGGCCACACTTGATGTAGCCCAGGATACGGTTGGCTTTCTGGGCTGTACTCACACATTGCTGGCTCATGTTGAGCTTTTCATCAACCAATGCCCCCAAGTCTTTCTCATCAGGACTGCTCTCAATCCACTGATTGCCCAGACTGTATTTGTGCTTTGTGAAGCATTCTCTGCTGCAGCTTCTGCTGCCCACAACTACCTCCCAGTACTTTGTATTTCTCATCAAAAGCTTGCAGGTCAATTTTATCTTGAACAATGGAGGGGAATTCTTGCTTTCCCTTTAAAAATCTGAGAGAACTATGCATTTTGCTTTCTTGTCTTATTTCTTCCTCTCTTCTTCTGATTCTTACAGCAGAGGCTGTCTTTTATGTCTACCTGTTCTGGGCTTATTAGTGCTTTCAGTTCTGTGACTCCTTTGTTAGTCAGAAGGGCCTCTGGCCAAGGTTTACAGTGATAAGATTTTAAATCACACTGCTGTGAACAGCTGAGCTTAGCACCCAGGCAAAGAGACAAAAAACTGTGCAATCATTTCATGTGCTTCCCTTAATGGATATTGCATCAGCTGTCAAAGGGCATAACTACAAAGGGAGTTCAGGCTAAATGCACATCCTTACAAAACAATCTTCCAATAAAAACCTCAATGTGATGAACAGTCATAGGATCATTCCTACTGAATGTAGCCAGGATTTATTCATAACATAGTTTCTTTAAGACCTATGATTTAAGAAAAGGCTTGTTTGTGTCATTCAAAATACAGAAAGCCCTATTCAATACAATTTAGCTACAGATCATACCATTTACATATTTTACAGATACTTGGAAATTATTGAGATTGTAAATATAAATGGAAGAATGTTTCAACATGTAAGGAACCTCTCTCACATGTATGTATGCAAAATAAAAGGGATAATGATGGGAAAAATGTCCAAAAGCATACCAGGGTGTTGCTTTTCCTTATTAACTCCACTGGTAGCCCAGTTTCTGCAAAAAGAGATTAAATGTTTCCCTGCTTTAAACAAAGAAAGGAAACGTGCTCCTCATTTTGTTCCCTCCGTTCTAGATCATATCACATCACTTATTTTCTGTCCTTCACACTTCTTTTTCTGGTGGAAGTGGAATAAATAAAACTGTTTTCTTGCTTGGGAGTTCCTCTAGCCTTAAGCTTAGCAGGTAGGAGTAGAATACCTCATTCATGTGCACCGAAATTGGGAAGTGAGTTAAGAAATAGAGATGTGATTATTTTTTGGACACGAATAAAAGCCATATATGTTCACAGAGAAGACAGAATGTGTGTTGTGTAGGCATCTTAATTCGCTGTCGTAAAACATGCTTTTTTCCTTCCCAGTATGTCACAGCTACATATCAGTAACACCCGGTGCCTCCAAATGACAATCCCTGAGCTGAGGCAGAAGGGCTTTAGGAGTGTCACACTTTCCCACTTAATGCCAGACAGGATATATACTCACATGTCTCTTGCTCCTCTAAATAACTAAAAATGTCATTCTTGATGAGGAATCTTCAGGCTTATTTTTTTCTTTCTGATTTTGGTCTTTCAGTCTAGAATTGCTCCCAAATATTTATATTTGCTTAGTCTGTGCCATGAATGTAAGCATCTTCTTCAACTGTTCTTTCTGACTTTATTTGTAAAAAGCTTATATTATATTTATATTCCTCCCTTCTTTACTACTTCTTCAACAATAAAACTCAAATCAGCTACTGTCCACTTACTTACCAGCCCATGGAGGATACAATCAACACCACATCAATACACAAAATTTCATATATCATTGTTCATATATTTCACAGATATAATTACATCCCATCAGAATTTTATTTGCAGATCTATCATTCATTTTTAATTTTTTTTATATACCAGAACATATTTTTAAATCTTGTAGAAGTCAATGGGATGTAAGGATACATTTCAAAACAACCCTGCTCTTGTAGGCTTTACTGTATTTGGAGCCTTTATGTCCTGTCCCACAAGCTGCCTTTATAAGAGCACTGCCACTGAGGCAGAGAACTGGTTATTTCAATAATGGTCAAGGAATTTGAACATTTAAGATTTAACTTTAAGTCATTCCACAGACATTCCACAATCTGTTAAGGAAGGCAAAATCCTTCTGCCATGGACAGTAAAAGACTTGCTTTTGAAGCACCTTAGCATTAAAAACATCCACCTGTACACTGACAACTAGGAGTAGCAAAGAAAAGTCCTTACAAGGTTTGTGAAAACAAAAAATATAACCCTGACCCATAAGCTCTCTGTCACCTCCTCAACCATCCACAGGCCAAGCTCCATGGACTCC
>VZZY01016087.1:0-11943 GCA_013400335.1 Eurystomus gularis
AAGAACAAGCCTTAAGTTATTTATGTTAAATATATCTCTGTAATAGAGCTTTTTGTCCTTCTTTCAAATAATTCAGTGCTTAATATGTCCTGTGAGAGATCTCCTAGGAAAGATACCTCTATTGTATATACTAGAAAAACTGGAGTACCAAAAAAAGGTATTACAACTGGGAACTGTTGGAGTTAGCAGTGATAAATGAGAAGAAATCTTAAATTTTATTAATAGGGAGACCCAGAATGAGATTGGTTTTGGTGGACAAAAGATAGGTGGTGTGAAAATAATGTGGTATACTAATCTCAAGCTTGAGTTTGAGTTAAAAGTATGAAAGCTAGGCAGGCTGCTACAAGTCAGCTAGAATGAAACTGAAACAGGCAGCAATCATTAAGTGGTTTTGCCAAGTTTGGTAGACTAATCCCCAAAGAAGGGTAATAGACTTATGCAGTGTCCCATTACTGAGACTTTGGATAGAGGTGAGGCTACAGTCCATTTAGTACCTTTGACATCTTCACAAGAATTAATTTTATGCAGTTGCTGCCTTTGGGTGGCTGTGAGGACTACTGCTATATGAAACATGGTAGGAGTCAACCCCCCTCTTTGTGTAACAGTATTGCCAGAAGCATGACTGTAAATGATACAGAATAATAAGTGATCCCCAATTTGTTAACATTTTACGCTCAGCTGGAAATGTTAGGCAAGACTGTAGCATTCTCTACGCACTCTGGGCTCTTAGGACACACTTAGGATGTTTTGTACTTTTTAATGTATCTTTATTCTTTTTGGAGATTTCTGTATTAGCAAGGTAAGTGCATTAGAAGCAAGGTAGAAAGGGGAAAAGATAATAAACGCTCATGCATAAGTCAGTCTGCACAGAAGGTTTTCATCTCTGTCCCATATTATGGGACTAAATAATTGATACTAAATAGAATCACTTGCACATATCTTGAAGTGAGAAGGATGTTTGCTTTGTTGTCTGTTTAGCATGATCATTTCAACACAGATGCTGAATATCAATAATAAATATCAAATATTCTAATGAGTGCTGGAACCACTTACAAAATGCACATTTGTAGGTCTATTAGGAACCACATAAAGAAATTCTCCTGTCATATGCATCTGTAAAATCTGTGAATATAATCGTTACAGGCCTTCCATAGTTCTGATCTTATCTTTATGAAGTCATGTCTTTGTCCAGTCAGAACTGGCTCTGACACAAATTTTGTGTACTTTTTCAGCATCACCTGTGTGGTGAACCAACCACATGATTTTTCTGCCTTATTAAAAGGCAGAAATCTGCAAGGATTTTCTTATAAATTTCAGAATATGTTTGTCAATGCCTTTAGCGTTAGAAACAGTTCTGTGCATTCTTCCAGATTGTTGTGTATCTTTCTTTCTAGTATCAGTGTCTAATATCCTAATTTTACTACACGCCTTAACATATCACAGTATCTGGATAATGTAGGACTTGCTCCTCAAACCAATTCAGTATTGTGTCAAAAAATAATTTTTTTGTTCATTTGAATAGAAATAAATTTTTGATAATTTGATTTACAATATACCAGAACATTGCAATCACTGCAAACTAGGTTGTTTTGATGGCTGCACGATGACAAACCTATGGACAGAGTGCAGATGAAGTGGACAAGATCTCTAACTGCAGAATTGTATGCATACCATACCGTATACAATCTACCAGTATAAGAGTGGCCTTGTCCTTGTCCTTCCCCTTCCTCATTTCTTTATAAAACATTTCAATTTATGAGAGTGAAATATTGTAATTAGTCTGCAATTTTAAGCTTTGTGTAAGAAGAAAAATTGGATGTAAACAGTATTTCTTTCAGTTTTCAGTGCATTGTAATACAGTTTCATAGATTTGTTTGAAAGCTCTGATTTTTAGTGTCCTTATGCAAATTTTGACAACATGCCATTGTCTACGCAAATAAAAATTGTTATTGAACCCCCTCTGTACTCACAGTAAAAGACGCTATGTTACAATGTTTCGAAATATCTGTTAAGAATTATTGCAAACTTACTTCAGGGATGACAATATTTTCCTTGCTAATCATAAAATAGCATTAGACAAGAATGAGGTAATGCTTATGTACAAAACTGTGCTAACCGAAACAACTATTTCTGAAGACAAACAACATTCATTAAATGTCATTAGTACTAATACAAATGTATTTACATCGCTTCCAGAAGTGTCCTGTGGCCTGAGAGTTCTTGCATATCTTTGCAGTTTTTGATTTGTTTCTAACTAGCAATAGAATGAATGCAGTGGCATTTACCATGGTTGTGCTTTGCCAGTTCAGGTCATCGGCATCATGAGCTATGGGATTCTGAAATAAGCAACCCAAACCTCAAAACAATCAAAGAAAAGCTTTTCAAATAATCTACCCTGAATTTTGCACTTGATTGCAGTGAATTCTGGGCCAAGATGTGAGGAGCTTTCTTGATAGACTGGAAATATTCTTATAATGTTGGCATATGCAATAAAGCTTATAGATGATACATAATTTCAATACCGCAATTTAGAAACTTCAGAACGCTAGCAGAAAATACAGGGCTTTGCTTACATTTTATACTTCAGTGCTGGTAAGATAAAGATAACAATAGATGTATGCTAGATATTTCACACATTTATGTTGTGAACAGTATATCACAGGAGATGATTTAAAAGAAAAAGTTGATGAACATGTCATTGATGATCGTCTTTTTTTCCTTCCTTTAAGAAAAAGTGTTGAATTTTGCACCTCTGCTTTTCTGTTATGCCCTATCATTTCTAAAGCTTTTCCTAGTTGCTTCCTCAGTGAACCTCTCATATGAGTATTGAGTAGTTATACGATAATGTTCAGTTCAGCCCAACAGAATGATACTGTGGTCCCAACTGCTACTACCTTTCTACTACGGTTTTTTTTTTTTTTTTCTGTTGTGCCAGATGGATTACCCTATTTCTACGATATTTATTCAAGTCCACAAATGGAAAATCAGTATTGTAAACTTTTATGATATGGCTTGTGCCAAAATAATATTGCAGTCTGTCACTAACCTTTTAAATTTTATTTTGACAGGAACAGACCTGTAAAGATGTTTATGTGGTGGTCAACTGTTTTACTTCTTGGATGCATTTTGCTGGGAGCAGACGGGTGGCCAGCCAAGGAAGGATATGATTTTAGGCCCTATCAACCTCTAGTAAGATTACGCCACAAGGTACAGTTTATTCTCTAGCACTTCTGACTTTTCTTCCGTGATGAAGGGATAAATTACATGCCAGCTTTGGTTTATTTCAGTTTACTGGAGTAATGTTCAGAAATTATTTTTTTCATTAACACCTGCAAAAATATAGACTTGATTTGACAAGTGAACAGGAGCTGTTTTGATTTGAATGCCTAGAAATCTTTCAAAGAAAGTGAGCTAACTCTGATTTAGTGAAGAAAAGCATCTATGTTCTCCCATATTTAACAAAATAAATAATTGTGTGTTGAAATTGACTGATAACAAAAACTTGTTTGCATGAGTTAGATGTTCACAGTGCTCACTCAACTTAGGTTTTGAACCGTAGCATAATGCAGATGTTTCCTGAGATACTGGCTTTTCCAGCCTCAAGTCCAGTGTGCCATCCAAATTTTGCCCACCTGCCATGCTCCTGTCATGAATCCAGGATTCCCAAAACTGTTCTCAGATAATGAATCCTGCTTCTTTCTGGGTGCTAGAAGGGAAATGGCTGTAGTCGTTTTGTAAACCAAGGAAAAGGGCTGTAATATCTCCAGGGGCTGCCTGAAACTATCATAGATCCGATCAATTTACTAGTTTCTTCTTGGCATGGTAGTCTTGGGAGTACCATCTGATGAGCTATAAGGCCTACAATCAGGCCAACAAGATGATAAAAAAAAAATCTTTTCCCCCTTCTTCTGAATCTGGGTGCTTCGATGAGAAAGTCTGAATTATAATCAGAAACTCTAAATGTTAGATTCTGTTAATGTTTCAAGATCTGACTTTAGTCAGACTTCAGTTTAATTTCTCAATACTTTTTATAAAATATGAAGGCTGTTTCCTCTCAGTCCTCAATTTGAAAAAAAAGACCCAATATAATGTGTTTCTATCTCATCATATAAAGAGGAAGATCTGATAACTCAGTTCTAAAATGAGTAAAATATCTGCCTATTCGCCGGTCATTGTATACTGTGTAAGTTAAATATAGAAAGTTTCTAACAGAATAAAGAATGCATCGGGCTCTAGTCAAGTAAATACGTAACTGTATAAGCATGCAGGTGTTTACACTGGGTATTTTGCAAAATCAGAAACTGTCTCATTTTTCTTCCATTTGTTACCTTTAAACAAAATACAACAAAATAGCACAAGAAAAATACTTTGGAATCTATAGAAGGGATTAGGAGGCTAGGAATGAAACTATGGAATGAACTATGAGATAGAGAAATCACATGTACAAAAAAAAAAAAACCAACCCAAAACAAAACCATGAAGAATAGGAGAAGAATCAAGGGCAGGACATAAGGTAGAGTGAATATAATTTCTGAGATTTAGATGGTCTCTGGCATTAATTCTTGTATGTGAAACAGTATTTTGCTGCTTCTTATGAACACTTCTAATCCTCTAATAATTCTCATATAATACTTGGAGTAGGCTGTCATAAACATTTCAAGTTTAATACTGGGGGGGATCACACACATGCCTATGCCTGTGTCCACATATACACACACATGAAAGGTAGAGAGACCTTTTATCTTCTTTTCGTTTATTTTATCTTTTTGAAAACATATATAGAAATGTGCATGCATACAGAACAGAAGCAAATAGCACATTCTGTGTATAAATGTCATATTTTTAAAATAAGCTTAAAGGTAAAGAAAGTGAATGCTAGAGAAAAATATAAAGAAAAGGGTAAAAGAATAATGAAAACATGATATAAAATTTATTCTGAAAAAAAAACATGGTAGGAGTTTTTAGGCAATGTGTCTAGATGAAAAAAGTTTTAGTGTACAGTTGAGCTTTTGATATTATGAATATGTGTTAGTATGAAAAAACTAGGGATGCAAAACTTTTCTAAGGTCAGTTTTTAAAACCAGTTCTGGCACAGACACACATATTCAAAACATGTAAATAATATGGTAAAGGAGACTTTCTGCTTCAGTCAAGCACGTTATGCATCAAGTGCTTAGATTAAGTTATGTGAGTGGAGTACTTATTAGAAACAGAAGATTATAATGAATGTTAGCAGAATCATATTTGCTTGGATCAAGCAATATATATGCAAGTTTATCAGGGTGAAAATTTAAAGGGGAAAAAAAAAAAAAAAAAGAGTAATCACCCTTACTCTAATAAAGAGGAATTTATCCAGCTTGGATGGTAGTCCAACCAGAGCAACTCCAAATGTCACACTGCAAGGAAAAACAATCCTCTTGGTACTTAGGTATTATCTTGATAAAATAAATGTGTTCATGGTGAAAACAGGCATTCATATCATAAAGCTTTTGTTGTTTTAAAAGGGATTATGAACAAATTCAGCTCCTTATGCACAGGAATGACAAGTAGGCATTCAGTCTGAATGCATGATAATCTAAACACATAAGAAAAGCATGCATAAGGAAAAAAAATTATGCATAAGAAGACACCTTTTTACTGTGAGGGTGACCGAGCACTGGAACAGATTAGTCAGAGATTGGGGAGTCTCCATCTTTGAAGATACTCAAAAGCCATCTGGACATGGTCTTAGATAACCCACTGTAGGTTACTGTGCTTGAGCAGGGAGATTGGACAAGGTGAGGTCCCTTCCAAGTTCAACATTTATGTGATTCTGTGATTCATTGTAATAACATCATTAATAATTACTGTATATATAATAAAATACAATTAATTTTTATATTGCTTTACAGTTTATATATTCAACCTATAGTAGTGAGATTTTACTGATGAAAGTTAGTTTAAAAAGATTTAAAAGAAACTTTAAAAAAATAATTCAGAAAATTTTTACAAAATATTTTTAAAATTTTGCACACAGTAACAGAATGTTCAAATACAAAATGTTTTTAGAAAATCTATATGTTATGACAGTGAAAAAGAGAAAATTATTCTTTAATCCACTGCTTTAATATGTTGATAGTAACATGCTTGAATTAAATCGAGAGGTTCTTTGTGCTTTAATAACATATTTGTAGCACATTTTTGGTTGATTTCTTGTTCAAAACTTTTTGGAATAATTTTATTTGGGAAAACATTGGTATTTTAGATCTTTGTACTGTCCCTTAACTCCCACCCCAACTTCTAAAATCCCTCTGCATCTTCAATGGTTAATGAAAACACCTCTCTTGAATGATATTTACTATTTACCTGACACAATCTAACTTCCATAACTGGAGACTGTTGAAATGTTCAACCTTTTTCAAAGGACTAATACTACATATCAGGTTTTATTAACTGTTTTACTTAGCCTGTAGCTTTTTATTAATTTTCCAGCTCAGGAGGTTTGTAGTTTGGTTGTTCAGTAATTTTATGCTGGGATGTGATTTAGAGGTGTGTGAATCCTCACATCCTGGTTTGCAGCGGAAAGCAAGCCATGCAGGTAGATCACTAGGAAGTCCCAGCACGTTTCGCCTGCTAAGTCACCTGGCCCTTCAGGGAGCTCTGAAAAATTACCTAAAAGTCCACTTTAGAGGTTAAACAACCTTCCAGTTAAGACATTGCCTTCATGGGTTTTTTGGGTTTCTGTGTGTACCTATGTTGCGTTCAAAAAAGGACTATGAAACATACTTTTTTTTCCAGTAACAGAATGTTCAAATACATCATTATCCTCCTCAACTGATGGCATTGTCTGTGTTTTTGATTTCTGTAGATTTGAGTGTGTGTTTGTTAGATTACTTACAATAGATTACCCAGGAGAACAGATACTTTAACAACTAAATGACAGTATCTCATGCTACTTTAGATAGAATAGAATGTATAGCTGATTAAATTCTTTTGCCACAGTTGTATGGAACTCATATCCTTGTTCAGTAATGGAAATAACTAGGAGAATTGGTGTTATTGACAGAAATTTTCAGTGCTGCAATGTGTTAGAGCCTGCATCCGGTTTTTCCTTAGAAGATAATTTTGCTGCCTTTAAAGAGAGCAGCATTTTCACTGGTAATTGGAACCGCTCTTTATCAGTCTCCAATATTACAGTTTTTTTGTGAAAACTGTGCAGAAAATCATAGTAAAATATGCTTTAAATATATAGATAACTAACTTCTGAGGCTGGACTGCAATGTTTCCTTGGCTAATGTCAGAAGCAGTTGTGACAGTATGTGAAATGGCTGTATTTGGACGCTATCCACGGCACTAGATCTAGCTTTTGATTATTACTGATTTCCAAACTTTGGTCTTTATATACTTTAAATATGCTCTAATGTCTTACTGTGTAGAAATGTATTTTTGTGTGTTTAACTTGATATGTAGGAATTAACAGACTGTCCTTCAGCAGACTTTCTAATGCATCATATGCTGTATTAATGAAAAGTTTCCACTTTAAATGGTTTTCTAATTTTACTGTATGTTAGTTGGAACTGCTCTGGTATTACAGTGGAATTTTTAATATCCAGTACCTCAGATGAGCTGCTCATTTTCAAGTATTAGGCTGATTTTTCTGGAAATTTTCAACAGAAAATCTGCAGTAATTTATAAAATATGGGTCTAAGAATTTGCAGCAGTTCATATCTGAATTATAATTATGGCTCAAACTATAATCATAATAATGTCCATTATAATGGCCACAAAGATCAAATGTTTGACTGCATTGTTTATCTATGAAATACTTAAAACCAGGAAGCGATGGGTTGGCTTGAACTAGAACAGAGAAAGAATATTACAAAGCACTCTTGAAAATTTTTTCACTCCACTTCCCTTGTGAAACTGCCATGGCTAACACTTACATGGTTATGCTGAAAAATAGTAGGCTGTGTCTGAATAGCATGTGAACTTCCTGTTATACTAGTTAATCCTTGGTTCTTCATTTGTCAAAACACTGGTAAAGTTTGTAAGGGACTTTCCATTTGGGAGTCTCTTTGCATGGCTGCTGAAGTATTGTAAGCAATTTGTTAACACCTAGATTCCCACCTGAAATCACTAGGAGATATTTCTAGCATCCTAATGAATTTTCTTCTCGTAATTTGCATGGCTCTGACAGAGAGCAATGTTTATGCAATGCCTTCAGTGAAAAAATGTATGCTCTGAGATTTGCAGGTATAAACAGGCAGTTGGCAACCAGCAGAATGCTGACTGTTGGTTTCTGATTCTCTGTTGTGGGCTAAGAAATGTAGAAAATAGCCTGTACATTCATATTTCTATTCCAGAGCATGCCAACGCATGTACACGCCCCTCTCCTCTACAGGCCAAGTGATTCACATACCTTAGCGAAGAATAATCTTAACAACGGTGACTCATCATACCATCATGGGTAGGAAGTGGTTTGGTTTTAGTCTCAAGGGACAGTCAGTGAAGATTGCTTTAGTCATTGTCACCTGAACACTTTTTACTTAGGCCCAGTTTTGTTCTTACACAGTTAAGACCATTACATTCATTATAGTAAGGGTTGTAATGCCTAATTAAGAGCAAACTGGCACGGTGGCCTGGGTGGTGGTAGGAGAAGCAGCGGCCAGGGGAATCTGGGTAAAGAAGGGAGGGAAGAATTGAGGAAATTTGGAATTCTGCCTGGGCCCAGGTCTCAACCTTGACTTGGGCCTCAGCCTGAGCCTGGGCAGGAGCTTCCATTGGAAAAGAGGTTTTTGTCCAACTGAGGAGGCCAATACAGCACACAGAATGTGCTTGTTTTTAACAGCTTCATTGGACATCTTCTAACAATTCATTTTGCCGTATTGATTCACAGTTTCCAGCCTTGTCCTTACTTTGTCTTGTTTTACCAAAGGACTAATGGAATCTGAATCAGATGTGCAGCATTCACTCTTGTCTGCTACCTCTCCAGACTAACATAGTTCTTTTAAATTCCTGTGGAAAACCTACCTCTTTCCCTCTTTTTCTGTATCCCTCCCTTCTTAATGTTGCTGTTCGCTGTTAAGTTAGGCAGTTCAACTTTGATTCTCCTAAATTTAGGCTTGAGGATTCGGTCAGTTTGGAGGTGTTGGAGGTTAGATCTAGTTTAGATGTGTTTAGGCAACAATCACTTTGAATGAAACAAAGCCAGAGAGAAATGTAAATGGCATAAGCATGCTCTCCCAATTTATTGAAGACAAATTTCAGTGTGTAAGTGCAAAGCCTAGAATACTTGTTCTGCATTTAGTTTTTTGCCAAAAGGTTATAAAATGTTCTCCCTCAACTAACAGCATATTCTGTGTTAAGTGAAACATCTGTAAAATACAGTCAGCCTGTGAGTGTTCAATGATTTTTATTTTCATTTAGGGTGTCGTAGCCAATAAAGAAATGCACAGAAAGCAGTACTTCCAGGATTCAAAAATAGCCTGAGCTTTCCTTGTGTGGTCTGGTCTCCAAACAACCTGGGATTTATAGTTCACAGTGTTTAGAAAGTCTGTTTGCCTGCAGGATCTCAGAAGTCATAAAATCTGATCCTCTAAAATCCTCTGTCCTAAAGAGACAGAGGTTAAAAAATCCGTTGCAGTAAGATGCAGCAGTGAATTCTGAGGACTAAGAACAGAGCTTTTCCTGAGCTTGTCAATGCTGCTCTCAGCTCTAAGGTATCAAGAGAATTTTGTTCCTTCTGAGACTCCCTGAACACAGTATCTATGTCCTATGCAAATTCCAGCATTTCATTTAAGACTCACTTTTTCTTTTTTTTTTCTTTTTTTTTGTCCCCCCTTAATCATTTGTCTAACCGTAGTCAAGAAGTCTTATGAAACTTTTTAATTTTATTTTCCTTTTCTCAGGGAGAGGGAGTACATTCTGCATGCTAATCTGCCTTTTCCTGTGGGCAATAGCATTCAAAAGGCATGGCTGATTTTTTTAAGTCCCATTACAATCATTGTATATTAATAAGCTGATAGCAATTAAACATATTATTTTTTCTATCTCTCATTACATGCTCAAACATTTTTTGTAAAAGACTTGGGAAAGCTGCCTGTAAAAGCTCCCTGTAAAATTTCTTCTGTAGTCCTTCTTCCAACTAGTCATTCATTGTGGGAGGGGAAAAACAGATGTCAAAGTTCGGAATAGGCAGCTTCTTTCAAGCTGCCTGCTGATGCTTCCATTGCTACCTCATTATCAGCACCTAGCTATAAACTTTTATTCACATTTGTTGGGCTAGTGAGGGAGAAAAGGTACATCTTTACTGTTGCACTCAACCTCTTGCTGCACCTATCTTTTGTGTTTCTGTTACTGAAAATTACCACTGTTGAAAAGATTAATCTCACCCAGTCATTTTAAGGGATGATGAGATCCACAGATCCATTATCTCCCTTTTTTATTAATACTGCCTTTTTAATTTCACGTGTCAGCTTGGCAGTAAAGTATGAAAAACAAAGTAGTGGTATATGGAGGTAGTGTAATTATCTTCTGCAGTACTCAGCTTGGCCTTCTCACATTGCTTTCTAGGAAGACAGTTTCCAGGTAGCCTCTGAATAGATGAGGCAGTGGTTTTGGGGCCTTTCTAGTGTTTGGAAACAAAATCTGTCATTTATTATTTCAGATTCTTGATTAGTATGTTTATTCATATTCTATTACAATGGCAAATCATTCTCACAAATTGCAATCATAGTAGTAGCAGACAGAACAAAGCCAGAGGAAATTTGTTTCATATATTACTTGGGATGCTTAGCTCCTGCTCAAATTTGTGCAGTTTCGATTTCTGAGATCATGAAAGAGGCCAGAGAGTTGAAGTGTTTGTTGCTTCATAAGTTTATGAGATACTGCTCTTTTCCATGCCTTCCTTGCTGTCTCTTAGTCTTCAGATCCAGGAATTTTAATTTTTTTTCTGTCAACCAAATGTTTTATTTTATTCTTTTCCTCTTCTTAGTCATTTTTTTCCCAAGGATTTAATACCTATTTTCATGACCTAGAAGATGTAGATTTTTATTCTTTATTAACCTTTATTATCTTGGTTCTTTAAAATGAAAGTTGTATGCTGTGCCATAGACACTGCTTCTAATGAGAAAAATAATATGCAGAAATCAATATACAAATACTAAATAATGAGCACAGTGTATAACAGCTTTACTGATGTGCAGACAAACAGGAATGTACTCCAGCCTCTTTTTTTTTTTTTAATATATATCTGAGTAATGATCCACTTAGTTTATGGTTAATTTTCACTTTCTGATTCTAATTAGCTATTTAAATTCAAATAATTATGGACTTTAAACATTTGTTATAAAGATCAGTATACTGTACATTTATACAGTGATGTGTTTCCAACTAGGTAAATGCATCATTGACATAGCAATAGAGTTTTGTAGAAAACTGTTAATTACATTGGGTTTGTGTATGAAATTAAAGTACAATATTTGTGTACAAGTAGACTCCTTTTAATTTGATTCCAGTTAGATTGACTAAATATTAGGTCTTACATCCACGTATCTTTTCCATATCTGTATTTTAGAACATCCTTAAGACTTTCAGTCCATACTTTGTGTGGTAGAAAAACAAGTTCAGAGAAGAAGATCTCTTTTTAACATTAGGAAAATATCCTACTAGTTTTAACTTTCTTCTTTGGTTAATTAGTCCTAATTATTTTTTTCAGTAGTACTTTTGAACTGTGATAATTTTACTGAAAATGTGATATGCAATGAGAGCACAAATCTGGTATTTTTTGGATAAAACCGTATTTGATGAAATGCTGCTCTACCTTTTTTTTCCTTGCTGTTACAATATCAACTATCCTGATCTCATGTTAGCAAAATACTAGGTTAAACAACCCATCTGTACTTGATGTGAACCACTGAAGTTCTGGGGCCTGAGCTGTGGGCCCCAGGTTGGAGTTGACCTGTG
>VZZY01016089.1:10949-23973 GCA_013400335.1 Eurystomus gularis
GTTAGATTTAGAAGGTAAACTGTAAGAAACAGGGTCTGTCCTTTTATTGTGCTAGCAAAGATTTCCTGTGAAATCTGAGCCTACATTTGAATAAAGACTTGACTGTTCTACTCTATTTATTACTGCTCCTGTTTGCTTGCTTGTTTGGCTCAGAGGAGTCATCTTTGTGTATGGAAAGTAGGAATCATTCATCATCCCAAATAAAACACAGCAAGTGAATGAAAATAACATTCAGACAGACAAACCCGGAGCCTTTGCAGAGAGGTTTCCTTTTAGGTGGGAAATGATTGACCTGGGATGTGGAGGCCTGGGGTGGGGCTGAGGTGAGGAGGAGGAGACACATTTCTTTTGGCAGGATTTGGGATATGGTATGACAGTTCATAGCCAGAAAACACAGCTGACTGCAATGTGGCAAGGTAGACTGGGGAACTGTGGTGCTGCTGAACCAAAACTAAAGGAAAAGGTGCTGGTGAGTGAACTGAAAAGATGAAATGTGCACTTGGCTGGAATTGATAATAAAGCACTCTGTATTCCATTTGGCAGTAGACTCTAAGAGCTTATCAAAACCAACATATTTTCATGTAGTGGAAGGCAATACAGTAACTACATGATTTCTGAGCAGACTATGCAAAACTGTATAAAAACTTTTTTATTGTACGAAAGTCAACAGGAAGAGAATGATAGAGTCATCTTGGCTTATACAGAGTAGAGCATATCGCAAAAGGAAATTTCACAGAGAAGCCTTTTCTTTCTCTTTTTTTCTTTTTAAAGAGATTCTGACAGCTAAGTGCAAGCTATTCTGGAAAGTGTCAACTGTCCAAATACTTTTTATAAAAAGTAAAACCAATAAGAGTCTATAGAAGTTTTAGAATGAAACTTTTACGGTATCTTTTAAACCAATAAATAATTTCAAATATGTATATTTAATGGGTAAAATTTTAAGTGGGTTAAAATCTTTCCAGTCTCTTTTAAATCAGAATAATCATCCATAGTTATCTGAGGTCCTAAATCAAAGCACAGTCAGCCACACCTTCTGTATCTGCAGATCATCCACAAATTCTATATTTGGTCTTAGACTATGGGTAATGTTAGAGAGCAGTTATTCTTCCCTCAACTTTGATTTCATAGAAGAGAAAATACACATAGAACATTTCATTTTTCCTTGCTGAAAGCTTTTCTTAACCAACCGTACTAAGCAGCCAAATTCCTGTGGATTTGGTAACCAGAAACAAGTGGTTCATAACTATTAACACTGAAAAAAAGCATAAGATTCAAGGATCTGGACCAAAGAGGCTCATTTGCTACAAATTAACCTAACTTTGACTCTAGCCACAGAAAGAGATCTAAAACAAAGCTGGATATTAGAATATACATGTATATGCTATATAAATAAATATGCACAATTTACTCACTCTTCCGGCAGCACCAGGTACTCTTTACTGAATGCACTGACCCATCAATACAGAACATCACTAATTACAAAGTGGTGATTGTCTGAGATTTCATGCTATGTTTAACAAGCTTGATTTTCCATTCTGTGATTATTGATTGAAACTGTGTCTGGTAATTTTGCAAGGATTTACTCTTTTAAATACTCAAACTTAGACAAAGATACATATAAGATATGGTAAAACTTTTTGTACCTTAAACTCAATATTTTCTGTTTAGCTCACATGCCAGAAGTAGCTGATATTGAGGACGGAGGAGAGTTTGTTGCAATAGAGTGGCCTGCAAGAACTGACTGCTGCAGAATGCTTCTGCAAGATAAGAAAGATCTTTCAAATCCTTCAAACCTGCTATGCAGTTACTGAAGATTTACAGGATATGTTTTTCATCTTTTGCAAAACAAGGTTTTACAATAGAGATGAAATTGAATTGGACCAGCAGCTGGCTCTGTCAGGCATACAGGCTGAATTAAAAAAGAGAAAAAGAAAAATTCTTTCTCTATAAGCTAAGCCAGATGGTTGGCAATCCAGACTCATGTCAGAGTGGAAATATATGGCTGATTTGTCCACGCATTTTTTGATTTATTAAGTAAAACTGCCAGTGGAATAAAGACAAATGAGAGATAGTGATATGAAAACACAAATTGTGTAAATATTAAAAAAGGAGCATATCAGAGAAGATAGTTCCGTTGTACCAGCACCGCACACAGCCCAGAGGAAGAGATGCTGTAAATTGTCAAGAAGAACGTGTAAAAAATGGATATGCAGCTGACTTTTTTTTTTTTAACAAAAACATATCAATGCCTCAAAAACACAAAGAAGCCATGCCAGTGAGAATTCTACAGAAAGAGTGAAGCTGAAAAAGAGGTAGCAAAGAGATAAAAGATGCTGCAGATATTCTAAACAGTGAACGGGGTAGAAAGAGACAAGAGAAGAGCATCAGAAAATCGAGAGGAAAAAAAAATGTAGGTGTAGAGAAAAGAAACAGAAGGAAAGCATTGTGTTTTATATGTCATTAGGAGTTTGATCAGGTCTCAGGAAATGAGTTCACTTTGATGCAGCCCACATCACTACTTGTATAATGGGTAAAGGAAGTAAGAAAAAGAAATGATAAATGTTCAGTCAGCAAGAGCTGTATACATGCTTCTGTATTTGAAGTGATGTTAAATGGAGAGCAGAGGTGTCTGAGCTGTAAAAAGAAGGATGGTTAAAAAGACAATCAACAGCCACATTTTGCTAGTCAACAAAAATCTATTCAAGGCCCAAGGGAGACATTTTAGACTGGCCACTGATAGAAACCATCTCATTTCCTGGCAAGATAAAAACACGGAGTCTCTGGGAGGGATGTGATAGAATATATAGAAGGAACAAACAAGTACAGGGTACCAGAACATGACAATGAAGTTGATCATATCCTTGCAAAAAACATGTCTGCATAGCACTGTACTTCCATAATGATCCAGAGTCAGCATGAAAGGGAGAAGAAAGGGATCTCTTTCTGACAGTCACTCTGTCTTGCATGGGGGATCCTAACAAGCAAAAAGAAAACAAGACTGGTTTCTATGCTACTTCAAACAGTTGAAAGAGGCGTTTTGGAGGAAAAGAAAAGAAAATATATAAAAAAGTTGCCATAACCAAATGCTCCTCAGCTCTCTCCAGCTGATATACAGCATTTTGATCTGGACTTCAGCAGAGGACACAGCAGCATTAATCTACTTCTGATAGCTTCTCCCACTAAGTGTGGAAGCAAATGATACAACCTGGTAGATAGTAGCAGTATTTTTCCACATCTGCTACATATGGTTTCACGGCCATCTTGATAAAACTATCCCCTGCATTTAATATTGCACTAACACAATCTCCCTAACAAAAGGTCATCATGTTTAATTGTCTTTTTTATTATTATAACAGTAAAAACCCAATACAAAATATGTATTTGCAAAAAAAAAATGCTTCAGCTGAACAGTTACACTTAACACGAGAACAAAGTCTTGACTCATGAAATCATGCAGAGAGATTAAAGTCAAAGGTACAGTGGTAAACTGTCTTATACAGTGGCCTTTTCTCACTAAAACAAAATCATTATTCTTTAGTACATATAGCTTCTTTATACCCATTATTTATATCTACAGTGAGTGTTAACAATTTCTCACATATTTTCAGCTTGTTAATTTTCCTCTTTTGTTTTCAATATGTTTACTTTTTCCCTTCACCCCCCCTGCCATCAGATTAAATTACATACTTATGCCATAATTTATCAGAATGCTTATTATCAAACAAGTTCCACAATAGGCAGAAGTTGAACTATGAAACTAACAGGTTTATGTCCTTTGTCTCCTTTGCCACTTTTCTGGTCGTAACCCAGACTTCTTGTACTGTTTCCTGTGAGTCTCAACTTCCTGTTTACCTCAGCACTCCAAAACCTCTTCATAAGTGAGTACCATCAGTTTCCTCCCATATTTCCAAAATCACCTAGTCTATTATGTATAACTTTTCCCTATCCCTCTCTTTGACTCTGTGTAACACTCTTTGTACATAACACTTTCTCTTCAAAACCTCTGAGCTCTTCACCTCTTCTCTGTCTCTATATTTTTTGGCTCACACCTGGGAAAGAGTTGGAATATGTATCTGTTGATTAGCGTCCAAATTTAAAAAGAAACTGTCCAAATTGAACAAGAAATTGTCGAAACTGAACAAGAGAGGAGATTTTTCTACCTTTTCTTCAGTAGTAGCATTCAATATTTTCTTTCCATCACTATTCACACAATATCTTTCAGAATTCAGTCTGCACGACTGTGGGAATTCTTTTCCTTTAGGAAACCAGGTTAAAAAAACATGTCACCTCAGAAATGTGCAACACTCCCCTGACTCTTCTGGGCAGTTGAAGGATTCTTCCAGAGATTAAGCATATTGTCAGGATGGTGTAGTACTGATACAACACTAGGAATAGTGCCTGACAGACCAGGTTGTGTCTGCTTTGAGAGAGACCTCTACAGGCTGGAGAAATGGAACCACAGGAATGTTATGATGTTTAACACAGGGAATTGCCAAGTTCTGCACTGAGGGAAAATTTTCCGCTGCAGAAAAGGACTGGAGGGTCCTGGTCAGTAAGTTGAATAGGAGTCATCAACGTGCCTTTGATACAAACAATATCCAACAGTCTCCTGGGCAATATTAGGACTGTAAAAAAATAAATTTTATGTAGATTCTGTGGACCTGCCAAGAAAACTAGAAAATATCAAGGAACTTGTATTCCCAAGTTCTCTAAATACCTAAAACAACCTTGGGAATGAGGGTCCTTCCCAGTGAGAGGATTAGCTGAAGGGAGCTAGAATATATACTTTGTGTTCACAGTTTTTTTCTGATACACCTGGCATATTTCTGGGAAAGTCTCCTTTTAGAGAGAAAAATAATGAGGAAATAATTTCAGCTTTTAGTAATATTTTTCCCTTCCATGGTACAATTGTGCTCTCAAATATTTTAAAGAAGCAATTTCATTGTTTTTCTCATGCTGCCTTACACACATGGTAAAAGCTCAGCGTAATGAATATTTGCTGAGACACTTCATTAACCTTCCTGAAACCATCTTAAAACTCACCTACATGTAGGAAACAGAGAAGCTTTTAGGAGCTGTGTGCAGAGCTAACTGCTACAACTGGCTTGAAAAATCTCAAGTAAGGCTTACCAGTGGTGTCTTTTTGCTCAATGGCTGGCATTTCAGCTTTGGGGGTGAATTACTCTCTTTTTCTACACTTTAGGCAACAGTAATTATAATCATCATCATCATAAGCATAATCATAGATTTTCTGCAACTTTGCATCATATAATTTTAAGTATAGGATTTGAAGGTACTCACATTAACTTCCAAGAAAGCTACAGTAAAAAAAAGTCAAATATTGGTATGAATGAGCACCTTTAATTGCTTTTCATACTCCACTGTGTTTTCCCAGACTTACTTTTCTTCTCACACTAGAGTTAACAGGCTCTTTCGTCTTCCTGCCATGCTAGGCAGTAGCATATTTGCTATGTGGTTTCTTTTTCACACTTTATTCTCCCTTGTTAGTTCATAGGGGTTCCTGCCATTGTCTGAGACACAATTTATGAAGCTTTTCTGATGTCAGGTTAAAGCGACGTCCTCAAGGTTAAAAGTGTTATTGGACTGTAGCATGAGAGGTATAAAATCCCATTTCCCGTTGATCTGTTTCATTTAATTAGAGATTCATGGGTATTATCTCCATGTGTCATTCTACATTTAAAGGCTAGAAAGGAAAGGATGCCTTGGTCTTACAAAAAGACACTAGCTCTTGGTCTCCATATGGAATACACCAGTGGAAGGTTGATAGTGATGACTGGTTGCTCCACAGGATAGTAAGAGTCACTATTGAAGTCTGAGTGAGTGATAACCGTAAAATTTACGCTTTGAAGTGTACAGATGAGGCTACACTGGGGCTATAACTAATTATATGACCTGAGGGGAGAATAGGGAAACATGGAAATCCTAGTCTCCATGCCTCCAAAGCCAGGAAGGTAGAAGAGCATGCTGGTTTTATGCGAGGCAGTTGTGCACTATCTGTAGTCAGAAGAGTTTTTGTACCCCATTATATTAAAAAGTATATGTATGTTATCCTTTTTTAAAAAAATTATTTTCTCTTCCTTTTAGTCAGGCCACGTGGTGTTAAATCACTACTTGAAAGGCATAGAATTAGAGCAAGAAGATCACAAACAATGACCAAAACTTTTGCTTTCTCTGCTCTCCTGTGGTATTCTTCAGTTTGAGGAAGATGCAAGCAGTATCCCCTGCTCTGGTAAGCTTCTAGGGCTTTTTTTTCCACAAATGAAGAGCTTTGATATAAATTCTTACATTGCTGACACATGTTGTGGCCCCTCTGCCACTTCAGGGAGCAGAACCAGGAGATTGAACCCCTGAGAAAGCTGCAGGGAGGAAAGGAACTTTCCCTGGGGGGGAACTGAGTAAAATTGCAAGCCCAGACATAATAAATTTTAGTGCCCGCTGTTTTATACCTATTGGTGATTTGTTTTTTGTTTTCATCACAAGCCTCATTATAATGAAATTCTCCTCACTGCTGCCTTTAGGAGACAAGTACTGCCTATCACCTTCATGGTGAGAAGACATTAGGTTACTCCAGTAAGACCTGGGATGAGAATGCAGCTAGCCAATAAAACAAAGTTACTGGTCAGCCATTTTATCAATCAAGTTTTTGGATGGCTTCATGCAAACTGAGTTCTTCAACAGGCCCCATGGCTTCACCCATGTGCTGGAAAACGGTAGAGGGAGACTTCTATCACTAAAATGTCTCATGCAAATTCTTAGATGGCAACAGTCTGAGATCCAAAGTTTGTCCTCCACAAATAATATTTGGATTATTTTTGTCTGAAAATGTTTAATCCAAGTTTGCTTCTAAGGAAGGGGAGGAAAAGTAGGCGAAGGATGTCCCATTGCCTTCCATCCAACAGTTCAATGAGACTTCTTCTTACAGAGCACAGGTCTCGCTGATGGATTTTGACCTTTGTAATTTTGTAGCAGTGAGAATAATGTCTGGAAATGGTATCAAAATATTTTAAATCTAAAAACTGTGAAGTTTGTCAGCAAGTCCTTAAAAAAAAAACCAAATCCAAAAACCCAGCCAAAGAAACAAAAACCCAACCCCCAAAACCTCCAACCAGCTTTGAATATCCAGGTTTTGGATGTCTAACTTAAAATGTCATTACCAGGTATCATTTTTTAACGTTGGGTGCTCCTGCCTGCATTCTAATGCAAGAAAAACTTAATGACTACAGGAAAAACTAAAAAGCCAGGTTATCAAGCTACAGATACAGCAAATCACAACCATATGGTTTAATCACCCTGTGTTAACAAGGGCTATAGACTTTCCCTGAATTAACTCCTGTGTGAATTCGAATTTAATTATTAGGGAGAAAAAAAAAGAAAAAAAAAAAAGAAAAAAAGACAACCACATCCAATCTCCATTAAAATTGTTGGTGAAGGGATTTGAGGAACTGAATCAGCATGCAAGTGAGGATAACAGCAGAAAAGGTCAATCTTTTGCATATATTCCTCAGGATAAATAAGAAAGAAAAATGCAATGCCTTATTGATATAGACATGGTATAGTATGCCTTGCACAGAACACACAGTACAGTATCCGAGAAAAAAGAAAAAGTTCCATTTTTTTACAACAGGCCATAGGCCTGGTAGCTTGCCCTCAGAGATTTAAGAAATATGGGCAGAGAAAGAAGCCTTGTTATAATATTTAACAACAGATTTGAAACAAGTTGAACTAGCTGGGTGTCTTTCACTGAGAAGATAATTGATTTCCTCTGGAGAATACATTAGATCTCATTTGCTTGGACTTTGGTAAAATATTTGATATGGTGCACACAGGAAATGCCAGTGATATTTGAGAAGAAAGGGATGAATTTTATAATTGTATGATGGATAAAGAGCTGGCTACCTAAGCACCCATTACATTTTTGAAACCTGAATTTTATTACTGGAGAAGAGTTAATAATGGTGTTTCTCCAAAACTAGTGAGGACAGGGATTGCTGTTATTTTAAAAACTATTTTTATAAATGACTTTGACATAAAATAAATCAAGTTAATAATATATGACTAAATTTAGTAAAACAGAGGTAAATGTACTGCACAACTACTTTCTAGTAACACGCAAGTGTAACCTCAGGATAGTATATCTATTTTAAGATTTAAACTAGCTTTTCAGTAAGTACTGATTAATTCATTAATACAAATTAATTCTCTAAGGAAACAATTTCATAAAATTCCTACTGCTCTTAAATATAGCCTTTACTGCCTGTAGGTCTTGGGTCATGAAAAATATAACCTACAGCACACCAGGAAGGGAGAAAGGAGGTTTATAAAAAAGGGCAATAATAAACTGAAAAGGAATAATAATAAATGAATAAGTTTGGGCTGAAAATATGAATGTTTTTAGCAATAAACCCAGTGAGGTTCAGAAATAGTTTTCCATTTAGGATAACAAGAACAGAAATATATCCCATTTAAGTAGGGGTTGGGTTAGGAAAGGAATTATATGAGATGGCTGCTGGAACACTGAATTTGTGGCAATCCTTGCTTCCCTCATTATTTTTAATGCTTCTGTTTCTCACAATTACTGAATTCCAAAATGTGTCTAAATAGGCTTATTTCTAGAAGGGTTTTGCTTACTGATTTACACCATGAGAGGTTCCCCATAGTAATTAACCTGCCCCAGACACTGCTGGAAATGAATTTCAGCAGAGCCATCCTATGGTGGGATCTCTGCTCTTTCACTGTGTGCTTGTCAGCCATCAGCTTTGAGTACTTCCAGTGAAGGCAAAAAAACCCCACATGCTTTTATTTCTTTTGAGATTTGAAAGGTTTAGAAATCGTAGGTGAGTTTCGCTCTCAGGGTAGTTTTACTGCCTTTGTAACATGGTTTAATTATTCAAATGTTTGGCTTAAACAAAACCCAACTTTAGGCTTGGCACTAAAGTATATCAGCATAAATTATTACCTGCTCATTTCCTGACTGCTTGTTTGCAACAGTAATTGAAATTAGTATAGTTGAAATAATTTAAATAAATAAAACAAATTATGGATGTAATTATTACAGTGTGCATTACAGAACACAGCTTTATTTACAAAGGACACAGCATTGATTAAAACAGCTTGAATTATGCTAACTACAACACTGAACTCTCTTTCAAAACCGTCTGAGAAGCACAGTAATTTGAGTTCAAGGGAGAGGCAGCATTACAAGAAGGCTAATGATAATCATGTTTAAGGTCATTGGCAACTAAAGTACTTACTGTACGGAGCCTTCTGTCAGAGACAATTATAGTGAAGGGTCTTTGAATGGGGTCGAAACACTCTGAATGTGTTTCTGTGACAGCTTTGTTCTTACAATATTTATTCTGTTTCTAGTTTATTTGTAACACAGTATTAAATTCAGAGTGTCACGAGCCAAGTGGTTCATGCAAAACTAAATTGACAGAATGCAATGATGTGGTAGTTACACCGCAGCCTTTCTAATAATGGCAATGCCTTGTTAGATCAAAAGCATCCCCCAGGACCTGGGAAGCAGCGCCAGTAGTCCTGTTCACATGGATTACAAAAGCATTGCCTGCACAAAGCTGTTGGAAAGAAATAAAAATCTTCTAAGATCACATTCTTTTGTAGCTGGTCTTTAGTCCACAATGGACTTTTTAAAATAGTGTCCTGGTTTTATTTGTTGCACATCTATTTTATTGTGTTTTACTTTTGTTTGCCAAAAAGGAGGAAGTTCACATGCTTTGCTCTATCAGTCTTCAATTTGTTAAACTTCACCACAAAACTTAGTACTGTGAATATTGGAGAGTATCAAGTACATACTGAGTCAATGCAATACATCAAGTAACTTGCATGTTGTTTCCTAAATGGTGGCAGTGTCCACTCTCCAGCATCATAGCTTGGGGACCCAGCCATGTTGTTGTTCTATCCCAAATAATGCTGGTCTCCTGGAGTGGCCTCAGCACTCTGAAGTGGCAGAGAAATTGAAGTAACCCCAGTGTGTGTGGCAAAAACTTGTTTCACCCAAACAGAACATGTTACCAGTCACTTGGGTCAGGAGTAACATACCATCAGATTTTGTGCAACACAAATTACACTTATTCCTGGTGATAGGAGCAGGTTCAGCATTGCATTCTATCCCTATCTGTTCCTATGCGTTGATGATAGACAACTAGATCTTCAAGCTCATGGACTCTCAACATGTACCTTAAATGTCATGGAAAATCTTTCACAAGTACTGAGCTTTAGAAATTATTGTTGTAATATTAGCTGTCTATTGAGCAATATCAGTTGTCTATCAATATATTATTATATTATTATTTGTATGCTACAATCAAAAGCAGAGACAGATCAGTGTTTTCATGAGAATTTTATTAGATGGTAGCTTGTGTTTTTTAATTTTAACAGCAGCCTTTTTGCAAACTTCAGTCTTTGCTATTTTCTTGAGAATAATTGATTCAACTGGGTCCTGTCCTCTTTGAGGAATAGTTAGAATTGAAAGGAAAGATTTTTAAAAAAATCATTTTGACAACAGTTTTTATAATTAATATCTGGATTTACGGATTAAAAACCCCTTAATATTTTAATGAAAACTGAGGGAACTCGCAGTAATGTTGTTTCATCTTCAAATGGGTTTAGAATTAACTTTTAAACAAATAATGTGGTTGATCAGATAGTTGAAAATGCTGTTATCTTAATTTTTTTCAAGTGTTCCGTGCAACCTAATGTGGTTTGAACTCCTTATGCTTCTATCTCATTTATGGGCCATACTGTCTTATCAAATAATAATTCTCATTGTTTTGCCTTTTTACAGAAGTGAGGAAATTAACAGTAGATTAGGCATGGTGTTTCACTGAGCAGGTAGTTCCCCATGGACTGTACCCCCAGAAGACATGGGAAGACAGGTACCAACAAAAACGTCTTTTCCAGAATGCAATGCAAAATCTTATTAAATTTGTAACCTTTAGTTTTCAGTCAGATTATTGGGTGTTTATTTAAAATAAGAAGCTGTGTTAGCAAAACGATATTTTTTCTTCATGGATATTTTAAATGGAAAAAGCAGTTTCATGAAAAAAAAATAATTTCCCATCAAAAAACCATAGTAATAGGCATTTCGTTACAGAGTCTAATGTGAACACTTAATACTTTGCAGCAAACATTGATCTTCTTAAGCATATGGATATGGTGGATTATTCCGCTTATTTCATTTTAAGTGACAAGCAAGAAAAGCAGAATTTAAAACATGTACTTTACAGTGTGCATTAACTACAGACATATAACAAATCAACCACTCCTACTGGAGCAAATTCATGCAGAGTACCAAGCAAAAAGATGGAGGCTTTTTCTAATGTACATAACAGAAAAAAAAAATCAGCTGGATTCGCTGCTCTCTGGTGAGTGAACATAAGTTCCCTGTGTTTAAGTCTGAATACTTTTTATACTTCTTGTGCATTAACATGGGCCCATTTACAAAGTTTTGAACAGATGTCAGACTTATATATAATACACATGGCCATGGGTTGATTCTTCCACTGAGTGATCCATTCCCTTTTCTGATGGGAAAAAAACGGGTGGGGGAAAGAGAGAAAGAAAAGGCAAGCAAAATGCAGTCCTCTAGTGCTTGGTCATAAAGGCTGAGTTTTGAAGGAGGAGACATTTGAGGAGGTTTCACTGCAAGGTTTTGGGCAGCTCTGGAATACAAACACAGCTACTGGCATTTGGTTGCGCCCTTAATGGTACCATCTCCTCCGCACCGACTGAGTGGCATTAAATATTCATGAATTTCTTAAAGGCTTTTGGAAAGAAAGTGCTAGAAAGAAGCATTAACATGCTGATTTTTACTAGCCTGTGTCAGCGAGGGGATATTAAATAATTAAGTCAATTTAAGCTGTTTTTTGCACAGAAGGAAGCTAAGATTAGCAACCCCCGCGTGCTGGGAGATGCTGCCTTTTCCACCGCTGGTGCTTTTGGGCCTAGGAAAACAAAAACAGAATAAAAGGTCCAGGTTGATTCTCAATAAAAAATGCACTAAAGCACCATTTGTTCTGCGTTGTAGCCCCTGCATTAGATTAGGAGCGCCTTTTTACAGCTCCAGATGGAAACACAACCTCGTAAAAACCTCTCCGTACACAGTATGTTCTCTAAGCTCTGCTTATGAAAAGGCTCATACAAAAATTAAACAATCACGTAGAAATGACTCAGTTTGCTCATTAAAATACAGATTCTCGAAGGGTTATCCTCTCAGTTTCTGCCTCCTGACACCTTATGTTATATTTTCCTTTTTGTGCTGAGCCTCAGACAGTTGAGGCAGGTGACTCTGGAGCTGAATTTCCAGGAGGGTACTTTACCTTGGGGCATTTGAATCAACAGAATAATGCTAATTTTAACTGAGTCAAAATGGGCAAAGCATGCATAGCTAAGTAATAAGAACATGTTTGAGGGAGGTTTACTCATGCACACATAGAAAAACATACATAAAAGGATCAGAATTATGTGCTGCAAACCAACAGCCACCTTTGTGGAATATATTTTCCAGTTTGAAATTTTTGGGTCCAGAAAGGAACTGAGACAAAAAATGTCAAAGATAGACTTGGAACAATTTTCAAACCTTGTCTCTCATGGAGATCTGGATTTAATTTTGATTTCTAATCAGCATTTAACTGTTTGTACAAACTGGGAATGTTTCAGCTGGTAGTTAGAAAACCCTTCTGCAGCATATATTTAGGAGATGATACTGTACATCAGAAGGTTCAAGGCTTTGATCTGTAAAAGATGGAAAAGAAATACAAAATAAGTCTCTGACACGGCAGGTGATGGTTGGGTTATTAGCTGTCATGGGTAGATTCAGGTGTCTCACCTTAATTTTTCATAGCAAATTTGTCAGCTTTTGAAGCAGTCATGAGACAGATGGGAGGGGCAAAAGAAAATAATTTGGTGGGAAATGTGTTTCCACATATCTCTTTGAAATGGTGTTTGGTACGTCCTATCACAGAATGCCTTTCAAGTCAATTAA
>VZZY01016091.1:5098-15299 GCA_013400335.1 Eurystomus gularis
TTGATGAAGATGTTGAACAGGACTGGACCCAGCACTGATCCTTGGGGGACTCCATAGTTACAGGTTTCCAGCCGGACTTGGCACCATTGATCACCACACGTGTTCTAGCACATTTCTCTTTTTAAAAACTAGACTTTTGAAAAACGTATCAAATTCCTTCTAAAATAAATGCGAAGAGAGGCAGCCAGTGTGCTGAGTCCCCAGATCCACCTTTCCTACAGAAAGTTAGATGTCTTTCATTGATGGAAGTTCCATTCGTATACGAATGACACTCGCATGGTAACCTGGCTGACATGGATGATCAGTTCATGGAACCAGCTCCATGGGCTGCTTCTATGAGAAGGCACTTTCCAAATCAAATCCTCAAATAATAACACAATAATTTCTAATAAATATTTCTCAGTCAGATGGTAACCTGGAGCTAGTGCTCTTCAGGCACTGATTTTATTTTTAAAAATCTTTTTAGGCCTCTGGAGTTGAACTTCCTTGATGTACTTAGAGACCAGGTCAGCACAAAAGGCAATTTGAATACATTCCCTCGTCTTATTTTCACCATCTCACTCCGACATAACAGTGTCAAGGGCAAACTCTGCCCTTATGTGATATTCATTGACCTTCACGATGACCAGGACCCTCTTCTTTCATGTCAAATCAATACTGAGGGATCGATTTTGTCTTCTGATCTGTTAATTTGAACGTAAGCTGCACGGATGCACCAATACTCAGAATTTCACCCAAATTGGGCTTTCTTGTGCTGCTCCGTGAGACATGGGCTGGTTCTGCCATTGGACATGCTGAGGACAACTAAGGACCTCATCTAACCTTGATACCCAGGCAGCAGCCATGCAAACATCACCAGATGTTCACCAGCAGCTGCAGCCGCTTGCTGGGTGCTTGCTCTTCAAAAAGAGGCTGAAGCAAAAGAATGTTAAGTTTCGACTCTTTTGTAGGAGTTCCTTATAACGAAAATGCAAGGTGGGCAAACGCTAGTTTGGGATTGGGTATTTTTTTTAAAAACCTGGATTTTACAGTCCTAAACAGGCTACTTTTATCAGCTCGCCTGACCTGCTCCATAGCGTATGGATTGGGATCTCATCCTGCTCGTCCTCCAGAAAGACAGTAACTTATGGCTGAGTTAGCTTCTAACAAATTTGTGAACCAGAAGGAAAAAAATAAAATAAATTTTACATTTTATTTACACGGATATTTGGGATATGATTTGGAACCCTCTTCAGGGAGCTCTGTCACAGTGACCTGCATGACCCAGAATGCCTGATATGAAAATGTTGGTGATGTCAGATTTAACTATGGTCTAACTTGTATTGCAGCAGGACCCTTTCCGTGCCATGCCTGTGGGCACTGGACGCCGTGCTGCTGTGGGAGGGGGCAGCGCTCTCGGCCGTGCCACCCATCCGAGCTGGAAGCACTTCCCACCAAGTGATTTGGATGCAGCGGAAAAAGTCAACCCTCCCCTGGATCTGGCCCAGTTCCTGCCGTGCTGCATCTGGCTGCCACCTACACCTCCCACCCCCTCCAACTGGCTACACGGCCCTGGCCACAGGAGACGAGTCTGGGGATGTTTGCTGACGTGGAGGCCACGTGGTGCAGGGTGACTCGTGCACGTTGTTATACCCTCTCATCCTGCATCCAAGTGAGAATAACTCTTGGCAGTCGTTGCATCCCAGCACTGCCAGGGACCCTCACAGCCTAGACAACCATGTTCCAGGCCTGCAAGGGGTCCCTGGATGTTTTTTGGCTTGCTGATAGAGATATATCTTCTTCAGCCAGGCAGCAGCCCTGCCTGACGCTCCCCCATCCCACCTGCCCTGTCTTCTGCCTTTACAGCCAAGATAGACAAAGAGGCACCTTTAGGGCATGAGTTTCTTGACCTATCTCAGACATACCCTCAGACGAGTTGGACTGTGCCCTATTTTCCACCCTCGAGTGTGAGGGGAGCACCGTTTTCCACCTGTGCTGGAGATGCTGAAGTGAGGAGAGAGCCACACACCTCCTGGACACCTCCTTGTTTCAGCATCGCCATCCAGGACGGGGAACACAAGCACAGGCAGGGTGGTGGGGCACAGGGCATGTGGCAGCATCCCTCTCTCCTCATTAGACTGGACACTGGGAGAAAATTGTTCACGGAAAGAGTAGTTAGATACTGGAATAGGCTGCACAGAGCTCTCTACAACTACATGAAAGGAGGTTGTCGCGAGGCTGGTGTTGGTCTCTTCTCCCAAATTACTAACAATAGAATGAGAGGAAATGGCCTCAAGTTGCATCAGGGGAGGTTTAGATGAGATATTAGGAAGAAATTCTTTCTTGAGAGAGTGGTTGGGCAGTGGAACAGGCTGCCCAGGGAGGTGGTAGAGTCACCATCCCTGGAGGGGTTTAAAAAATGAGTAGATGTAGCACTTGAGGCGATATTCTAGTGGTTAGGGAGATGCTGGGATAAAGGTTGGACTTGATGATCCTGGAGGTCCTTTCCAGCCATAATGATTCTATGATTCTATGATTTGTCCCTGTGAAACATCCCCTCCACCACCCCTTGCTGCTCTGATGGTGCAGGAAAAGCCACCCGCTTTGAGATGCAGCCCGGCTAACGAGGAAAGCCTCTCGAAGAACAGGACATCATTTCCTTGGGGCTAAACCTGCTAAAAATACCCTGGTGGGGATGAATAATTGTGTGAAACAATCTGCAGCCCAACGGGATCTGGTGCCCGCTGGAATTTCCTCAGGCTAACATGAGGCATAATCCAAGGCAGGCAGAGAGGGAAGGAGAAGCCGATTGCCTGATTTCTGGCATGTAATTAGGGGCCTCTGCTAGTGAGAAGAGAGGGGCAGGTATCTCCAGGGCATGATCCAGGGAAGGGCATGGGCTTGGAGACCTGGCCAGCCCTCTTGGGGTACATAGCTCTTGGAGTACCCAGATCCTGGAGTACCCAGCTCTTGGAGTACCCAGCTCCTGGGGTGTCTAGCTCCTGGAGTACCCAGATCCTGGAGTACCCAGCTCTTGGAGTACCCAGCTCTTGGAGTACCTAGCTCTTGGAGTACCCAGCTCTTGGAGTACCCAGATCCTGGAGTACCCAGCTCTTGGAGTACCCAGCTCTTGGAGTACCTAGCTCTTGGAGTACCCAGCTCTTGGAGTACCCAGATCCTGGAGTAACCAGCTCTTGGAGTACCCAGTTCTTGGAGTACCTAGCTCTTGGAGTACCTAGCTCTTGGAGTACCCAGATCCTGGAGTACTCAGCTCCTGGAATACCTAGCTCTTGGAGTACCCAGCTCCTGGAGCACCCAGCTCCTGGGGTACCCAGCTCTTGGAGTACCTAGCTCCTGGAGCACCTAGCTCCTGGAGTATCCCAACTCTCTGCTTTAACTTCAGCAAGATCCCAGAGCAAGTCGCTGTGCTGCAAGACTACACTAACCCATTCACCAGGAGGCAAAATACCATGTTATTTGTTAACCCTTGCTGGTAGCAAGACCATGTCTTTGGTCAGCAGGAAACCACCGTGGCTCTCTTGCAAAGAGGCAGACTGAGCTCCCAGAAGCTGCTAGATGCACATTTTTTTCACCCCCTCCTAAAATACCACCATAATTTTCATTTATTCAGATGAAGCAGCAGTCAACTGGACAGCCATTCATTATAAAATTCATATCAAGAAGAGAGACGCTTGGGATAATTTTGATTGATTTACTTGGCAGAGATTTGATAGCTACTGAAAAACATACTATTCATGTTTAGGTGAAAAATAAATGGAGTCAAATAAGTGTCACTGCATAGTACTAGGAGGTATATACAGCCACATGTAAAAATGCATAAACACAAACATTTCTGTACAGCAACTTCTCCTTTCAGTCCGTATAGAGAAACACTGGTTTATAATATGGGGAAAATATAAAGCAGACATACATGCAACAAGGACGTGACAGCTACATAGGTCGCACCTGCCTCCCAAGAGTTACAATAATAATAACAATAATAATAAAAGCCTTTTTCAGGGGAAAAAAAAACACCAAAAATGTGAAACCTGGAATGTTTTCATGTTGAGGTTTCCAGAGAGCTTCAGATGTTGAAGGTATCTGAAGGTGATTTAAAGGCTTGATTCAGAGCCCTGTGAAGGCAATGGAAAGTCTCCACTGGCTTCAGTGAGCCTGGGGTCATGATCCCGTTCTGCCCTCCCCCAAAATCCAAAGTTGAAGTCTGCAGATAAAAATAAACGATCGTATCATACAAAACTTTGTATATAGAATACAAAAGGTAACCATTGGCTTTTTTTGTATAAAATACAACTTTTCGATAGTATATTTATTTCACATATGTATAAATATAACCCAAATAATATGATTTCTATTATTCCTACCAAAATATTATTACTTTTTGGTTTTGGTTTTTTTTTTTGTTTGCTTGTTTTTGTTTTTGTTTTTTTTTACAAAAGTTTACAAAACAAATAATTCTTTATATTTACAATCCAATACTGTGAAGAGTGCCCGGTCGATGATGAAAAATAGACTATTGGGGTAGTGCACTTAGCCATTGCAAAGAAAGAGAAAAAAAGACACTAGCTCCATCCCGAGAGGAGAGTTCTGAAGAAATGACATCGGATTCAAGTTTTGCTTGCAAGAGTCTTTCTCAATCTCACACTTGGACTGCGTCAGACGCATCTTTACAGGACTGCAAACTGACCCTACCTTTGCGCCATTTACTTAAGACAAGATGAAGTTCTGATCCCGGCGACAGTACTCATGGCCCAGTGTCTTCTCTGCTCCTTGCTGAGGCCAACAGGACAAGTATTCGGTATTGAACCCACTGCCGGATGATATCTGAAGTCTTGGGACCAGCTCCTCAGCTGAACAATTTTTTTACATCATTTGAGGATATAGAAAAACAATCTGGTCTTACTACAGAAACCAGCGGTGGCTTTTTCGGTGGCATGTGAGGGCAGTTGAAGTTACCAGACTTTAGTATCATGGTGATACCAACTCAGCATTAGTCTAAGTGGCATTGCAGTTGTCTGTTCCTACCAGAGCTTTGGCCATCACGGCTGACCTTCCCATGGACAGGGTGTGTGTCTGTGTGTGAGACAGAGAAGCAGATCTTTCCTCTACTTTAAACTCATGTAGGTATTATCTCAGTCTTGTTTTGCAAATTTACAAGGGACTGATTTGTTAGACTGTGTCCGTATCTCTCCAACCTTAGGGTGAGGTGCCAGTGACCTGGACTGAAAAGCTCTTTAGAGACTTGGAAAAAAATTGTGCTGGCATATCAAATGGAGGACAGCCAAAACTGGGGAGAAGAGGGAGCTTTCTGGGCAGCAGAGCCACCACATTATGCAATGCAGGGTTGTGCAACCATCACTAGATGGGGCAGCAGAAGGGATTCCTCAGCAGGCTTTCTTGTCCCTCTTCATGAAACACGTGTCTAGGAATGAACATCACGGACCAGCCTGCCTCTGCTGACATGTCTAGCTAAATGCCCATGTTACACCTTCCCTGGAGGTGCTGGCACTCATCTGTGTGACCGTGCTTCGTGAAACATCACGAAAGAATTGTGCCCACATGAAGTGACAGGGTGAAAGGACTGGAAAAGACTTATTAAAACCTCTCTTGAGAAGTAGGTCAGATAAGTGCAGAGGCTATTGTCAAGTACTCTGCTCGTTCCGCTGCCACTGACAAGGATGAATAAAGCACAATGAGGGCAGAGCAAGGCCTCTCGGCACCGCGGCATGGGAACGTGGGCATTGTATTCCTTTGCCACGTCTAGTTTTAGCCAGTTCAGAGGAGGCTGTGAAACGCTTCGGAACAGCATTTTCATTGGAATGGCAAGAGCTGTTCCCATCTCTGAATCCTCCTGTCTGACTCACTGCGGAGCTGCTTTACGGTGACACAGCACCTCCTTTGGCTGCCCTTACTGACCAAGGCCATGGGAGGAAATTTCATGTGGTTGAGACTATCCCTTGGCCCCAAGGTCAAGCGGTGTGGAACAACTGGCGTCCTTACTGCTCTGCTCCATTAGCCTCCAAGGTGAGGTGGCTGCAAACTGTCTATGGGAATGGTCCTTGCCCCAGGTTAACTCCCTTGTGACGCGCAGAAATTACTCAGGGCAACCTTAGCTGGGCCGTCCCCAAACCCAAAGCAGATGATTGCGTCCACTGCTCAGAAATATTTCCCCAAACCATTTCATTTCCAAGCACAGATGTGGCTGAGTGGAGCTTCCTACTGTGAATAACCCAAGTGGTTCTAACTGATCTGCATGCGAGTTTCAGGGGAAGAGCCTCTCATACTCTGCTGTGGGGACCTGGGCCATCGGTAGACCTCTTTCAACTCTACCCCATGTGGCAAAGAGGGATGTAGCCAAAATGCCGTACAATCAACATGGTAGCCTCTCCTCAGACAGAGAGGCTGGCATTTCTGCTGGGGTAAACCTGTTTGATAGGAGAGGGCTGGGCTGAGCTACCTGGTACTCACCATGGGTTAAGAAGAACATGAGGACAATGGCTTTGCTGAGCAGCTTCATGTGTTTGCCCTCCTCTAAGATGGACTGGGAAAGTAGTCAGTGAGGGAACTGGGATTGTTTAGTCTGGAGAAGAGGAGGCTGAGGGGAGACCTCATCACTCTCTACAACTACCTAAAAGGAGGTTGTGGTGAGGCTGGTGCTGGTCTCTTCTCCTGAGTAACTAATGAAAAGACAAGAGATAATGGCCTCAAGTTGTGCCAGGGGAGGTTTAGATTGGATATCAGGAAGAAGTTCTTCACTGAAAGAGTGATTAGCCACTGGAACAGACTGCCCAGGGAGGTGGTGGAGTCGCCATCCCTGGAGGTGTTCAAAAAACGAGTAGATGTGGCGCTTTGAGACATGGTCTGGGGGTCAGGGAGATGTTTGAAGAAGGTTGGACTAGATGATCCTAGAGGTCTTTTCCAACCTGAATGATTCTATGATTCTGTGAGGGTCAAATTGTGAGGGCCCTTCTCACTTCAGTTGTCTATTAAGTCACTGGAGTCCCTGGGGTAGGGCAAAGTAGCAAGGTGAGGATCCTGAGGGCTGGTGTAGTTCATCTCATGTTTCCCTCAATGCCCAAAATGGTTGTGCTGCTGTCAGGAAAATAGTGTTCTCTGGTACTTGCTGCAAGCAATGATGAAAGGGAGGAAGCAAACGCTGGAGCACACTGAGTAACGCGCAGGATAACCTGTTTCTTTCTCCCCTTGGACAAGACCACTCACCCTTTTGTGTGCTACAAAACAGAGAGAGTTTAAACCCAGATCATCGGGAAAGCAAATGTGAGTTTGCACTGTGTAGAAGTAAACAGTTTTCGTAACACAATGAGATTTACACAGGGCCTGATGCTGTCAGTAGTCCTGAGGAAGTTCAGGACTGTGAACATGAGGACTGAAGAGCTCTGGGCTGCTTGGGCTCTTCCTTGCACTCAGAGAAGTGACGTTCCACAACCCATACCACTGTCTGCTGCTTGCGTGTGTGGGAAGCTAAGGATGTTTTTCCACTCGGCCCCTGTGAGAAGAACCGATGGGTTTGCAATGCGCTGGGTGCCGGTGTGGGGACCAGACCCTTCATGTGTTCTCACTCCTTTGTGGCAGGCACAGATACCACTGGCGTTATCATTGCACTGGGGGAGACTGCAGTTCTGTTCCTAGAGCAACTCTTCAAACAAGGCAGTTGCCCTACGTGGTATTTTAAAGGACAGCCCAGTTACTGGAGACTGTAAATTAAGAAAGCAGATTGTTGACACCTAAAGAGAAAGCTAATGTCCTTGCTGCCTCTTCATCTGGATCACCCGTGTTACTGTCACTTACGAGTGGTTCCCCAAAATTTCATCGAGGTTGATGTCTTTCATCCAGTCATCATTACCAGGTTCTGTTTTCAGTAAAGAATCTAAAAAGTCCGAGTCACTGTTGAGCACGTGTCCTATATGGTCACCTTGCTGGTTCAGAAAGTCAAATGCTAGGTCATTACCATGGTCACTTCCTTGGTAAGCCCGAGAGTTTTGGTTGGTAGATGTGAAACCGGTTGATGGCAGAGATGTTGGAGGTGTCATACTTGTTCCTGGTTGATTCAAGGTAGCCACAGTCTGTCCTCTCAGCTGGTTAGGTCTTATGCTGAGACCTCGTAGTGAGCCAGCAGATTGTCCATTTAGAGGCTGGTGCATCTGGTTTAGAGGAGGCCTCGTTTGGACTCCCGCTGTTAACTGATTAGGAGGTACCAACGCACGCTGAGGAAAATGCTGGTTGCCTACATTGCGTTGCAAAGACTGGTTAGGATATGGAGTGCCAGCGGGGAAACGGACCCCCGTGGGCTTCAGTGCATCCTGCTGCTTCACGGCAGCTTCTGGTGGGGCCCAGTTCTGGGCAGTGGCAGTAGCCGTGATCATCACATTGGCCGGCCTTTGCGCGGGGATACTTGTGACTCCATGGTTCAAACTTGGCCTTGCTTGCTGTGAATTGACCACTGGCCCTGTCCCAAAAGCCACTACATTGTTTCCCTGCACCGTGGTTTGCTGTCGAGACATCATGGGGTTGTTCGAACTGGGCAGGACTTGATTTTGGTTTCTGTGTGGCTGCATTTGGTTCATTCCTGAAGTCACGTTGTATGCGCTTTGTTGGTTGCAAGGAAGGTTCCCATAGCAGCCCATACTCCGAGTGGCAGGAACAGAAGGCATTCGAGTCCCAGCTGGGGTGGACATGAGGCTGGAGGTTTGGGGCATGATGCTATGAGTTGAAATTGGGTTGGATAGGGACATGTTGTTGGAGCTTATACTCACAGCTGGTGAACCACCTGGAAAGGAGAAGACAGAAGTGTTAAAACAAACATGATTGCGACAATGCGTGGTGTCATTCAAATACCAACAGGTTAAAGATCCAGTTTTCTAGCAGCAGAATTTCTTGAAGAAGATACTTTACTCTTAAGAGGACTTCCGTGAACTTGCTCAAGGCCTTACAGATGCCTATCATCCAAATAGTGGTTTGGCCTATATGAAGCCGTTGGTACTCTTTCCAGCCCTTCAAAGGACATCAGAGAAGTCAAAACTGGGGCTCATTGTAAGAGAAATATTGGAGCAGGGAAGGACAGACAGAACCACTGAGCAGGTGAGAAGACTATTCCCACTTTTTTTACAGAAGCACCAGATACCTTGGACAGGACAAAGCCTGTCTAAATGAGCAGAGGAAGAGGAGATCAAGAACCTTTCTTCCTGACACGGTATGGCTCATCCTGGCTCCCTCTAGAGACAACGGGGAGTGATAAACACCTTTCCCACCTTTCTTAAACATCTACAGCAGTGGTATCTGCCCCTTCTGGAAAGGCCTGTCCCAGATGATAGCAGGAGCCCGGACTGCATCTCTCACATTTGAAGCTCTCGGAGCCTTCCTCCTAGCCAGTTGCTGGGAGAGAAGCTCAGCCCCATCTGTGACCTAGTTGTCTTCCTGCGTGGTGGCCAAGCAGGCATGAGGATGGCACCATCCACATGCTCCTTCTAAGCTCTGTTCCTGGCTGGGCTATGGCCATTCACCCCTGCAGAAGCTAACTAGCCCGTGAGGGAGCCACACCGATACCTGATGTGCAGGCATTTGCATCACCTTCTGTGCATGAGAAAATTAGGAAGTTATGAGTTGGCACAAATCTACCATTTGTGGCTAATTCTGCCCAGTGGAGGACTTTCCTGTACCTGACATCAGCCAATGAATCACAAGCCTTCAAACTTCGACACAGGCTTACTTCTCTGGCAGATAAGTAATTACTTCGTCTCTATTTTGAGGCCACAATAAGTCATTTGTGCAGTGTAGGCTGATTGCTTATGCAATGCAGGGCTCTGAATTAATCTCTGAGAGACTGGTTGAAGAAGACCAAGAGTTTTCTAAACACAGCCAGTGTAGACAGCACTGTGGAGAACCCCCCTCTGCACACAATCAGCTGCTCCACAGCTTAATTCCCTTTCACAGAACCATAGAATCCTTCAGGTTGGAAAAGACCCTTGGGATCATTGAGTCCAACCATCAACCCTACTCTACAAAGTTCTCCCCTAAACCATAGCCCCCAACACCACATCTAAACCACCCTGAAACACCTCCAGGGATGGTGACTCAACCACCTCCCTGGCCAGCCTATCCCAGTACCTGACTACTCTTTCNGACTACTCTTTCTGTGAAAAATTTTCTCCCAATGTCCACTTTAAACCTACCCTGGTGCAGCTTG
>VZZY01016096.1:0-13209 GCA_013400335.1 Eurystomus gularis
GTTTAAAGCCCTGTCAACCAGTCAACCAGTTCAAAACAACATTGATTTCTAATGGAAATTCTTTTACTATTCTTGAGATATGATATTTGTTGTACATCATCTATAATTAACTCAACTAATACAGTAGGTGCAGGTATCTATCTTTCGTTAAAGAGGGTTATCTTTCAAGTATTCCTTTATGAGTCGTCCATTTGTTCTGAAATAAGTCACAGATATTGAAGCATTGAGTTGCATGATGAAAGAGGTTGGAAGTCTTCAGAGACCCTTAATAGAGAATTTTATTTTTCTTTAAACTTGGAGAAAGGTTTGACTTGAATAAAGTTTCTCAGTATCATCCAGAGAATATAATCAAAGGGTATATGTTGTTGTCCAAGTAGATGACTTCAGTGATCTGTGTTACTATAACTTTTTTCACTGTTTGATTGAGCAGTTAAAGGTGACAAGAACAGTCCTTATCATAGAAATAACCTGTTTGCTGTTATTCATTAACTTGTATTTCCCATACTGTTTTAATGAAAGCAATCTAAGATCACAAAATAAAATAATATTCATGGTATTTAACTTTTGATTGAATGACATGGAAGTATTGATCTACAATAGATTTATGGCCTGGAAGAAACACAGGCCAAAATTAAAATTCTGCACCTCTACTATGTTTGCAGTTAGATGACTGGATAGAATGTACAGTAAGTGCTACTAAACCCAAATGAAAGCATGTTGATTTTATTGTAATGTAATTGTGTATTTGAGGCAAAACCTCATAGTGGTAAAACATTTAGGTTCTTTCTATTTAATTTTACTATATATGGCTTGATACAATTACATAGAAGAATTCACACTTCCGATGGAAAAAAGCCTTCATATTCCATTTGAAGTGAGAGGTAGGTGCCTGCTTAGTACCAGTAATTCAAATAAAAATGGATTTAGACATGTACACATATATCACTTAATTTATACTTTGCCTTAATGGAGTATGTTTGCATTATATTTTGAGCTTGAACTTGACTGGTACTGAGCAACACAATTTCTCACTCAGGATGGTAGGATTAGAACCTGAAGAGCATGTTCCTGGAGCTCTTTTGAGTATTTTTCAGAATTAAGTTGTTCATGTTATAAACCATGTCCAGCACCCTATGACTAACATTAAAAGCAAACATAAAATGTTAAATTTGACGTATGTTGTTAGGAATTTTTTCATGTGCATCTGAGTAATTTCAGATTCTCTTTCACCACTCTGAGGTGGAGTTCCTCTACTTTCACTTCCGGCAATAAAGTAGACCTGTATCCTACCATTAACCCAAATTCAGTGTCTGAGTTCTGAACTACAGCAATACTGTACTCATTACTATTATTGCTCTGTTCTTACAGCATGCATTTCTGAACCGAGATAGCTTTACAAAGGAGACGTTTCTTTATCTCATCTACAAGGAACCCCTTGTTAAATAAGTAAGTTCCTTCCATTTATTCATCAGGTCAGGGATTAAATAAAAGTTACTACTTTTACATTTTTAAGGTCAAGGAGAACATAAAATAATTTTCAGTTTTCCCCTGCTGCACTGCAGTATCTTACAGACACAACAGACATGGGGGGAGAAAATAAATAAATAATACAACAATTTCAAAACCCCCACCAAAGTAAAAAAGTCAAAAGTGAGCTAGCAATTTTAGCATTATCAATAAAAAATTAAGTTATAAAAAAACATGACATTATGTTCAGAAATAATGTAATCTCTTACAGTATATAGTAATGAAACAGAACTTGCCAGATACAGCAGTGAAACAGAAATTGTCCCCATTGAAGTCATAACAGGTCCTGAAAATGTGGATCCTTCTTTTTTATGAGAATACTAAAATAATATATAAATTTCATTCATCGCCTGACAGTTATATTTGAGTTATTGACATGATATTACAGGCTAAGGAAGATTCTGAGTTTGAACAGATAAGAGTGACAGAGATTTTTAAATAGATGAAGCCTGTTACTAGCTTTGGATGTATTAACACAATTTTATTCTGATTTGCAAATACAATTAGTGCGTGATGCATTCTCCCTGTGGGGTGAGAGCAGTCATATCCTATATTGTGCTCACAGGAGAGTGAAAAACCAATTACCTTTGCTTCAAGGGCACTAAGCAAAGCAGAAAGCTACTATGCACAATTGAATGGGAGCATAACCATTATCTTCAGAGTGTGCAAGTTTCATTGGTACTTGTAGGGATGAAATTTCACATTTCTAACAGATCTGCTTCCTCTCATATCATATCTTTGTACCACACTTGGTTTTCCATTTCTAGCTAACCAGAAAATGCAGAGGTGGGCTTTTCTGTTATCTGGTCACATTTGTTATCAAGCACAGAATTCTTCATTAGTTGATTATTCAGACGCCTTGTCATGATTAGCTTTGTCATTCAAACCCCAAAACCTTCCCAATTTGGAGAATTAGAACACACACAAAAGGTTTGTCAGGAACAAAAATGCACAGGTGGGCCAAATAGTATCCTAAATTCTGGTCAAATTGTTAGCAGAGAAAAGCCTGAAAAGAGAGTTCATATGAATGATTATTTCAAAATTAATAAAACTGGATAATCACTAACAAATATTTTTCATCTAATAGTTATTCAGTCAAGCTGCCCATAAAGGCACAGTTCTGTTCTTGGTAATGCTGTCTCTACAGCTGCTTGATTAACCCTTGCCCAGATTTCAGACAGTGCTCAGGTATTTCTGGCCATTTCAATCCTTGTGAGACATCAAGTAAGTTGACAGGAGAGTAAATCAACGTCTTGCAGCCTCAGGGAGAAGTACATGTAAAAGTAATGCTGCAAGCTGTCAGCATCAGACTCTTATTGTCAAGAAAATTTTATTCCAAATTATGTAAAAGATCACTTTTTCATTCTAATAAATGATTTCTTATATATATCTATTTTTTAAAGATTTCTATGAGAGCTGAACAACAGTTGTTTAACTTCACATTTTGCATGTATGTTAATGAGAGCTATAGTTGAAAGCAATTTTAAAACACACCTCCATCCCCAAAAGCATTTTTTCATCTTGTATATGCTGGGAAAGAAAAGGCAGGGTGGATGTTTTTATGCTGTAATTATCTCCAAGACAGCATATTATGCAGCAGGAAAATGTACAGTCTCATGCAGAAGAGGTATCTTGACCCACCATACCATGAAGCTGTTGGAATAAAACAGTGGGATACAGGCCCACTTATTTTATTCCAGAGTGATCTCCTCTACTGTTTGCTTAGAAGCACCTATACACTTTCCTGGTTCTGTATCATTAGAACTCCAATAATTTATAGAAATGGCTGATTCTCCCAACTAGTATTTTAATGCACAGTATTCTGAAACCTCACATTCTTAACAAGTTGGAATGTGTCTCTTTTTTTAAAAAAAAAAATGTATCCTCTAGGATTTCTTTGTTACACATACAGTAGCTACGTGGGGGAGAAGGTGATCCTGGAGACAAGGGTGTAGTGCAGACATCTCAAGTAAGAATTTCAAGCTTGTTTCTATTCTGTACCCCTTCTGTCATTGCTAACTACTACCAATATTTCACCTTGCTTCCTTAGATGATTTGTAGGAAAATGGTACCTGTATATCTTCTGGAATATCAGGTTGCCTCCTTTTGTCTCTTAATAACAACTGTCCTCTCACTTCATCTTCTTGAAGACAGATGTAGTGATTCCTCCTACTCATAGAGAAACTAGCCAGCAGGAATACCTAGCCGGCTAGGTATTCTATCTGAAATGTCCATACTTGAAAGAGATGGTTTTTCATCTTCAGCCCTGTAACTACATTTAGTCTACATGACCACATGAAGTACTACATTTAGTCTAACTACATGAAGTCTTTCATACTTTTTTTATGATGACTTGATATAAATGTAGTTGGTAATATGCAATATAGCACGTATTTTGATTATTACTAATACTCTTATGGAAACCTGACTTGAAACTCTTGTGATGTCTCTTTGTGCAGTTCTGTAGCATGACAGTGTGAATCTAGTATAAAATATCTATATTGCATTTAATATAAAATAATATTGCTTTTATAATTATAATGAAAAATGATAAATTTAATGATCATCACAGTGAGAAACTTAGATATCTTTTGAAATTAACTTCTTCATAAGCTCATCTTGAAATTTCTAGAGGTAAGACATATTAATAATGGTACTTTATAACAGTCTATGAAGAAATTTTATTTTTAACTGGTTTTGTGCATGAAGTAAAAACAGTTCCTGAATGCTGAAAATTAGGATAGCAATTACATTGACTCTCTACAGTCATGCCAGTTTCAATCAGCTTAGAAAGGTTTTTCCCTTAAGTTTGTAAAATTTCAATTCCTAAGCAGTTTTAATGTGAACTTAAACACGGTAAAGAGCACACAGAGAAATTTATAATCATTGTCAGTATGTAGCTTAAAATAAAGTTGCCCAAACCATGGAAAGTTTTATGTTATTTCTGCAAGTATTAATTTCAAATATACAGCTTACAGTTATCAGACCATATACACTAATAAAAGGAAGCACAGTTTATAGATAGTACAGAACACTAACAGCCTGCCAAAGCAAATTTTTCAGAATCAGACTTGCTCTTTGTTAGTTCCTGAGGACAGTGTTTAAGTATGAAAACTAATACTTTTGCAGTGTTGAAGAAGTTGTGCTTTCACGTCCTTACTGATTGCAGTAAACCAGAGAAGGAAAAGATATTTCCTACTTCGGAGATATTTTCATTTTCTCTTGCATTGACAGTGTTATTTTTACTGTTTTACTTGGTGCTTTCTGGTTTTACTATGCACGTTTTATGTCTGAACTTTATTTTCCAGGCTCTTTATATGTACATGATGTCCAAGTAGTTATAGCATATCAGGATATTCCAGAAGAATATGTTAAATTTCTGTCTTGGGGATTTTATAACAGGCTGTTCCAGCTTAACTTTGATGTAAACAAGTATGTGATTGTTGGAGTTAGAGAGCCAGAGATGTATCATGGTGGCTGGAAATCTTTTTTTGTGTTCAGTCAGTTGAAGAAATTGCATTGTTGCAGTGGTTGCAGGTGGTTCCTGAACAATTTTGATTATTTTTTATTATCTTTTATTATCTTTGTTAACAAAGCTATTCCAGATTTTTCCAGTTATATTTACTATGGTTATGAAGGACTAATATCTTATTTTGGAAAAGCTGTTTTATAATCATGTTAATTTAAATACTTAGTGTAATGCATCTTATAACATGGCCAGCTTCAAGGTGACATTTTCATCTTAACTGAGAGGCTTTCCCTTGTTTTTTTAGTATGTCTGATCAAATGTTGAAAATAAGCATAAGCACAGTGATTAAAAATAAACAAAAACAACAAAACCAAATAGAATATTTTATTAATAATAATTTGTTTCATGGTGTCAAATCCAGTTGGCAACCAGTCACAAGCAGTGTCCCTCAGGGCTCAGTTTTGGGACCGGTCTTGTTTAATATCTTTCTCAATGACCTGGACGAGGGGATCAAATGCACCCTCAGTAAATTTGCAGACGACACAAAATTGAGTGGGAGTGTCAATCTGCTCAAGGGTAGGAAGGCTCTGCCGAGGGATTTGGACAGGCTGGGGTGATGGGCTGAGGTCAGTTGTATGAGGTTTAACAAAGCCAGGTGCCAGGTCCTGCACTTCAGTCACAACAACCCCATGCAATGATACAGGCTTGGGGAGGAGTGGTGGGAAAGCTGCCTGGCGGAAAAGGACCTGGTGATGCTGGTGGACAGGTGGCTGAACATGAGCCAGCAGTGTGCCCAGGTGGCCAAGAGGGCCAATTACATCCTGGCCTGTATCAGAAATGGTGTGACCAGAAGTAGGGAGGTGATCGTNAACATGACTTATGAAGAGTGACTGAGGGTACTGGGGCTCTTTGGTCTAGAGAAGAGGAGACTGAGAGGAGACCTTATTGCTCTCTACAGCTACCTAAAAGGAGGTTGTAATGAGGCTGGTGTTGGTCTCTTCTCCCAAACTATTAATGATAGAATGAGAAGAAATGGCCTCAAGTTGCATCAAGGGAGGTTTAGATTGGATATTAGGAAGAAGTTCTTCACTGATAGAGTGGTTGGGGACTGGAACAGACTGCCCAGGGAAGTGGTGGAGTCACTGTCCCTGGAGGTGTTTAAAAGATGAGTAGATGTAGCACTTGAGGCTATGATCTAGTGGCTAGAGAGATGTTAAGATGAAGGTTGGAGTTGGTGATCCTGGTGGTCCTTTCCAACCATAATGATTCTATGATTAAGGGTAACTCCCTAGTGTGTTGAAGTATTGTAAGCTTTTCTGTGCCTGTATATCTTTACTGTAAACGTGGACGAAGGATATGAATGGAGGGAGAAAAAATTCTGGTTTCTGTTGCTCCATCTGCAAATGAACTGACTTATTATTTTAGCAACATCTAGAGACCTTCTGTGTGAGTTAAGGCCATCATTGCGTTCAGTTTGCTGTATTGCAATGTAACTTACAGCAAATACATTAAGAATCCTAAGGATTTCCAATCTGTTAAATGCTGGTTGTAAATCTGATCTTCAAAGGGTTGTCTGCTTTCTTTCTACCTAAAACTTCATATCAGGCTTCTGTTTGAAGGGTCCATTTACAGTAAGCATAGAGATCTTCTGGGCAGGATGGGGGCAAGGGTTATCTTAGCATTTCACAGGGTAAACAGGATACCAATAGAGGACAAGCAAGTGCCATTTCATTTCACTTCACACATTTGTCCCCTGATCACTTATTAAATATTTTGAACATTTTCCCATATAGGTCAGTTTTATAACATCAAATTCAGATATAGGAATATGACCTTTGGGTTATTCAGTATAGATTTCACTGGATGCCTTTAGGTAAATAAAGTGTAAGTACTTATTCTATCTTTTTTTAATTGCATCTTTTCATTGTTTAATTTAACTCACCACCACTACCAAAAAAAACACCTCATAATACTTAAATCTGGTAAGAGCATTAATCATGGCCAATATGGCTGACCACTACTGCCAATGATATGCCTGAGACTCTTTCAGCTGCAACAGCAAAGTCAACAGAATCTTGTAACTGAGTCTGAGGATCTCTGGACCAAGCTAAAGTTCATATTTACACCGTACTGTAGGATTGATCTGGCATACTTTTTGGTGTATATAGGGTAATACTTCAACCATACCTGAAGATATTTCATGCTAGACTTTAGCTCCTATCTGTCCATTCTGAATGAAACTGGAGATCCTGCTCCAAGGGAATTTGAGGTTCTACAGCTGGAAGGGGTAATTTTTTCATTTGTTACATGAAACAATGTGGGAAAAATCCCAAGGACTTCCCAGGTATTTCAGGCTGCAGCCATAACTAAAAGTTTTGTGATAAGCAAGTTACCAAGCTTTTATGGTAGATCTGGAGCCAAGAATCATGCTGGCCCAGAGATAAGTGTCTCCGTGAAGAATCTGTGGAATTTACTGCCAGCAGCTGAAACAAAGGGCCACTGCTAGTCCATTGTATCAACACAGATTATTGAAATATTGACATTTCCGTATGTGAAAGAACCTGCAGTGATTTGAGGAGGAGAAAGCAGTTATTCTTCTGACTTTAAGAAGAGGTGACACTGGCTCTTAGACAACAACAGCTACCCTATCAGATGCTATTTGCTTCAACTCTTTAGAGGTTATCCATGTCAGACAGCTACAGACCAGTCAAGAAGCCCACATCTGAAATGTCTTCCTTTGGTATTTGCACATTCTCAAAGTGCAGAAAGAAAAATCTTCTTATTGAGACAGCTCATACAACAGATCTTCTAACACTACTGGCCTTTTTCTTCCTCTGCTGTCTGGTGCTCTAGGAGTGACCCATCCTGGCACATTTGGATCAACTGTGTGGCCCCATGGGATTATTGCTATCTGACTTCTGGTAAGCACTTACTCCCTTTGGTTAGAGAGAACCTAACAGGGAACTGGCTGAAACAGAGTTTCACTAGACCTCTGTTGGTGGTGTCCGCCTAGCACTTCAGGGTTTTAATGCTGCAGATGGGACATCATATCCTAGCAATAGAGTGGTAGAAGCACCTGCCATCCAAGATGTACCTGCAAAGAGGTGTGTCAGCTAAAAACAGGCTAAGCTGTTGCATTTCTTTTCAAATCTGTCCACTCTTTTTTTGTGAACACACATACAAGCCTAGAGGTTGTAAGTATTTTTTCTGTATTTGTTATATTGTCAGCAAACATTTCCTACTGAAATCCTGCTGGACCTCAGATTTTTGAACCTGTGAAGATTGTTCTTCTGAATGGAACTGAGTAAAAACAGTCTTTCTGTTAAGTGATTTTTTTATCCCCAAAAGTTTTAGAACAAGACCAGTCCTGGGGGAAGGCTGACCTATGGTCATGGAAGCATAGAATTTACAGCTGTGAAAAACCCTGTATAAAGAAATTGCTTTTTAACTCCTTCCTGTGCTTCACAACCTGCTCAAACACAGTAATTATTTGAAATATCCCACTGAAAACATAGTTCAGTATTAGATGTGAGCGGGAAGTCTACTCTGGCTTGTGAACTAGCTTAGCACAAACACTGTGAATACTGATTTGACTATCTGAGAGCACTTCTTGTTTGGTGAACATTTTTTGCATGTTCTCTAGGTTGCCAAGAGGCTGCAAATCTCCGGCTCCCATCCAGCAGCAGTCCATTAGACTGGGTTGGTCTCAAGCATAGTTACTCAAAGCAATACCAGCACTAGTCTGAACACACCTCCAGTACTAAACCCGGGCACAGAACTGGCGGTGAGTATACTGACTGTAAACACAGCGTTGCAGACAGTGCTGATCAGCCCTAGGCAGCAGGCTACTGTCTTCTCTTTATGTTTAATTTGTGCTGTCACTGTGAAGGAGAAGGAAGTGTATGAATTGATTCATCACTGCATAGGCAGCAGCCTGCATCTACTCACTATAGATTCCAGGGGGTAAGGATTTGAGAGATGGTCTTTAATCTTCTGCACAGGTATGAGGATATAGGTAAATGAACTTTTTTTGCCAGGCATGCAGAATAGTGTTTGTTGCCTGTATTATTCAAACTGACCACTAGCAATTCAAAAGATGATGGTCACTCGGTTGTGACAAGCAGGGGCCAGGAACTGTCCAGGAAGAATAGACACTGGGCTAAATAGTCCTCTTACTGCTGGCAATGACTGACAAAAGGGGTTTGGATGTGTGTCAGGTAGGATGAGAGGAAAAAGAACTGATTACTTGATTGTCAAAGCAGCCCTCCATACAGATGGAGGTAATGCAGAACTTCTTAGAAAAAGGGATTATTTTCCAGGTGCTACATATGCTGGGCACACCTACCTGCGATGAATTCTGCTTTTTTTTCAGGGGAGAGTTACAACAAGACTGCACAAAGTATGATGAGCCGCTCTACCTGCCTGCATTTATTCAAGCAAAAAATCCAAACCAAACCAAAAAAGTTGCTTCCTGTCCAGCTACTGCCTCCTATGCAGAATAGGAAATAACACTCCTTTACACACTGGGATTTGTCCTCCAACTCCTTTGGCTGGAAGTCTTTCTCTGAGACATGCTGTGAACAATACCTTGGGAACAACCTCACTTTCATCAGCTGCATCTGAGTAAATGGATGGTCTGGACTTACTTCCTCTGTCTTGAAGGAAACACCTTATCATGAATTTTGTCAGCTTTAATGAAACTTGACCCAGTGTGAGATGAGGTCACAGCGTATCCGAACACCTCCTCAAACTTCTATTATTGAGGTGTATTACAAGTAGTCCCCTTCAACAAGGAATACTAAACCAAGGCTAGTGATTGATGCTGCAACTGCAAGTAATGGAGAATGCAGGTTTCCAGCTTGCATAAATATTGCATGTTGTACACTCTAGTTGAAAAGTGTATGGTGGATTAAAGGGAAGAGAAGTTGTCTGCCATGTTACCTTTGGTACATTGGGTTGGGCAGCATCTTCTGGTGGAGACATTAGGTGTTCCCAGAGAATATTTGGCTACATTCAGCCTGCAGAACTTCAGAGAGGAGTTTCTGTAAGGAGCAAGCAGCTTCTTTCTGGGATAAAGTCTCAAAGGTACTGGAAAAGAGGAGACTTTTCATCTGCTGATGAAACTGCATCCACAGGAAATTGCAGAGTCTGATTTAAGAGACTGCTGCAAAAGTTGCCACGCTATGAAGGAGTACTAATGGATAGGATCTGTTCTGCCAGAACAGAGTAAGCAAGTAGAATATTGATTTTTATTTCTTTTTTTTTTTAACTCCTCACAAATAAAATCTGAATTTTTGTAAATAGAGATTTATCATTTTCTAGCTATTTATTTTTTATTTTCATAAAAGCTGATTTTAAGGACTGCAATAATTTTGCATCTTTGGTGTGCTCATCCAGAAAAAGTGAGGAAATGCTACCTCCAGAGTCAGGCTTCAAACTAAAACTTATACTTCCTATGATCTCTATACTTCCAAGTAAGGCACTTGTCAGTTTAGTCAGCTTTCCATTGCAGAGACCAGTAGACTCCATGAATGAACATGACTTCACATTCAGTCTCACCAAAGGACCAACCTTTTTGAGTACTCTTTGGAACAAATGTTGGTCGTTCACAACCAGTCTTGAAGCCTACCACAGAGATGTGCAAGAAGAATTCAGACACTTAGAAACCTCAAAAATATTGATTCTTTATATACAGTCCTAAAGGTTATGGTTTTCTTCTATAATGTTCTCCATAAAAGTCAAACATGAAGATAGGAAAGAGTAAGTGAATCAAACTCAATAAACTGAGTTACCTGGGTTTTTCTGCACTGTAAATTCTGGGAGCTTTTCAGGGTAAAACTGGGAAAATTAACTTTACTTTCATGCTTCTAGGCTTTTTCTTTATTTTTTTGCTTCACTTATTGTGTTAAGTGATAGTTTAGATTATTCTTTCCTGCACTGTATATAATCCTTTTTTATGGGATATTTGACCTTTACAGAATTTAGATGTGGACAGAATACCAACATGTAATTTTTTTTCCTACTTATTTAGGAGGAGCAAAATAAAAAAAAAAGATTTAAAAAGAAGCCTTGGGAAACAAACACAATTTTTACAGTTAATATACATCATTCTGACCAGTAGTATTCATGGTAATAGACTATTATACTACTGCTTTTAAAAATTTTTATTATAGAAGGAAGATGGAGGAAAAATGTTACCCTAAGGCAGGAATAGCCTTTGAAATGACAATTTGTTGTGCAGAAGACCTGTCTAAAAGACTACTGGAAGACTAATGTCCTCTTTTATAAATTAAACAAGAAAAGCTTTCAAGCTTAAAAATGTGAATTTATAATGTCATAAAGTCTCATGTACTCTGATTGGCCAGCACAGTGTTTAAAATCATATTTGCCTTTCCTTGCCTGCAAAGACATTCAGTATACACTTCTACAAAATACACATTGGTATGCTGAAAAGAATCAGGTTTCACACTGTAATGAATCTGCCTTTTGAAAGCCTATGATAGCCTTTCCAAGGACTGAGATGTCTCATAAAATCATGGGTTTGTTTTCTTGGTTTTTTTTCTTGGGTAATAACAAGATTTTTTTTTAGTAGTAAAGGAGAAAATAAGAATTATCTTGAAAAGGAAATGCCTCATAGTTTGGGATTTTATTTTAAGAAGTATTATTTTTATTCTGCTTGACACTTCAAAGGATACAGGTGGTTTTTAGGACAGAAACATCTAAATAACAGGCAGAATGTATTTCTGTCTTTATATATACAGATCATTAGGCATACATTCATTTTGTCAACCACGTGCCTGTTGTACTACAGACACAGACAGATTCCTCTATAATTTGTTTACAGTTACAAACCTATTTCTTGAAACCATTGTTTAAAAACTTAATAGTGTAGGAATAATTTACATTGATAATATTACATATTAACAATTACATACTTTGTAATATATTTGTTGCATATTTTGCAAGTGTAACACAAATAAGAAACAGCAAGGAAGAAATGTATCCTAGATATACATTCCTTTTCTGCAACTATCAGAATGGTCAGGATGGTGACGTTACTGACACTAACAGACAGAGGAAGAAGAGAGGAAGGATTTGAAAGGTAGATAAGGATTTTTTTTTTTTAAATTTTGACACAGTTGATGAAGAAGGTGAGTTTATTGCCAGAAGTGCTAGCAAGTCACCTGAAAATACATTCATTTTCCCTTTGGTTCATAAGCACAACTGTTAATTGAGAGGAGTTAAATTTACATGCTGGAAGACATGTGAATGCAATTCCACTCACCTAAGATTTCTTTTGAGCTTTACTTTCTACTTGGATTTTTCTTGACAGACAGCACTGACTTCTAAAGGATGAAATAAGAAAATCCATACAGTGATGACACAACCCTTTCTTACTTCAGGGTAGATTTATTTGATATTTGTGAAGTTGCTTGTGTTGGAACTCAGAAGATAAGTTCTATCTTTGTTAAAACCTTTAAAATTCTATTTCTCTTGCTGTAAGAGAATTCACAAGTTGTGTCTATCTCCTTCAGTTTGCTTTTCCATAATAATTGTGCTGCACACCAGCTCTTTGTGGAGTAATCTTATACTTTGCCTGTAGCTTTAGTTTAGCGCTGATATTTAGAATTTATTCAATAGGTGTCTCCTTTTCCCTTACCCAGTTTTCCCTTCCCTCTTCTATTTCTGTCCTGGTTCAGACAGGACAGGGTTAACATGGTGCAGCTATTCTATACCATGCTGACGTCCTGCCCTGAGGCTAGTTCCGGTTCCCAGGGGAGCTGGTTCACTTCGACTGCTTCGGCATGTGGGTGTCTGGGCTTGAGTCCGTCCCTTTGACTGGTATTATTTTTTTTTTTATTGCTCCTTTCTCAGTGTTACTGTTGTTTTGTTAACTGCAACTGCTTATTATGTGGTTTTTTTAGTATTAAAGCTTCCTTATCTCAACTCAAAAAGGCACTTTTAAACCTTTTTTTTTCTTTCTCTGTCAGCAACCCGAGGCAGAGGAGAGGGGGCGGGGAGAAGCAGCGCTGGCCACGCAGCAGCTACCGTGGAGCCCTGCCGGGGCTTTACTAAACCCCCACATCTTTTGGCGCCCAAAGTGGGGCATAAAAGAGTTGAGATAAGGACAGAATCTGTTCAAAGCGTGTTAAAATAACTCCTGTTAGACGCGATGTTCTGTTTATATATTTTTGTTAGAAATCAGAGCATGT
>VZZY01016097.1:2596-16869 GCA_013400335.1 Eurystomus gularis
AGGACCACACATGACGGAGTCCGTGCATATCTCAGATCTTCTCACTAGAAAAATCTTAAACAATAAATACATATCACCAGGAAAAAAAAAAAAGAAATTCGGTTACTGTAAACTTGAGAAACTTTCCTTCAGTCACTAGTTGTTACTTGCAACTCCATACAGCCACAACTTTTCCTAATTCCTCCTCTCTGCCTTAGGGCATGAGGATACAGCTGGGCTACAAGACCTTGCCTATCACAGTATCTAACCTTCACCCTGCTTGCACTGCTGCATTACTCCTTCCTTTATTTCAATACTTACAGCTGGAAGCTTTCACCATTTTTACCATGTGTATAGAAGATATGTCAACAAAGTCAAGCAACAATACTTAAATATAAGTAAATATAGGGCTGAATTCAGTGGTTGTCAATACCTGCCAATACACAGAAAGTTTCAAGAAATACTTACTATTTAGTACATTTTGTTTATTAAGACATTTTGTTTATTTTTTTCATTCCTCTCTCGTGTATATATTAACGTGATACATCCTCTTTTCTCCCTAGTTTTCTACATTTCAAACCGATTTTTCAGCCCTTTTTTTCTTTCTTCAATAGCCACCAACATACCCCTCTCATCATGGGTGTTAAAAGTCCCTGAACTGAACAGAAGCTTCTTTTCACCTGTGTTTGTCCTCTAGAGCTGCCAATCAGCAGATTTCAATACTTGATCTGAAAAAAACTTGAAGCTACATTTCTTGTTTGTGTGAAAGCTGAACATATCAGACCCTTGAATTAGCTGAAAGACATGTTGGCTTCTCATATAAAATGTTTTCTTTCCATATAACTATGGAGGAAGATTTGTTTCAAGGGAAAAAGAAGGCCTAGCTATTTTATACAGCCTGATATAGTTTAACAAGCAATCAAATCTCAGAAATAAGGCAATGCACCTGCATGCCACTGACCAGAGAGATCAGATCACCTTCCTAGCCTGTAACCTATTGCCTCTGAGAGCTCAGTTATCAGGCAGATCTGGTATGAGGGTCACCTGATCAGATGATCAGCCTCCTGGATCGTCTGAATACCATTAACAATTTCAGATTTTAAATGACTGTTTCAATTGTATATTCAAAGCCTTCTGAGCTGACAGTGGAAGGAGGATTTGTCTTTCTCAGCATGGAATGCGATAGCATTTTACCTAGACCTCACAAGATGAAAACCTCTAATTAAAATGACATTTCTCATATATCAAGTCTAGGGAATGCTTTCAAAATCCAATTGCCAGTATGTAGAAGCTATAAAAAAACAGTCATTGAACAGAGAGAATCTCTTTCAGGCAAGAAAACAGCTGTAGTCTAGTTGTGTTAGCCTAAAACAATGCTTGTGTTCCCTGCCCTCTACTGTGAGTTCTGTGGTTGAAGATACGACATGGCAGGAAAGAATAGGATCAGAATCTCATTATGCTGTAAACAGAACAAGTTCATAAAAAATACACAAAGGGACCTGTTATGTCCCTTAATACCTTCAGAGATCCCTGAGCTGTCAAAGGAAGCCCATGCTCAAGCACACATCACTGCAGCAGAGCTCTGAGTAACCCTCCCACAAGTTCTTCATGGGGGAAACAGCACATCAATTTATGAAGAAGGATTTGGAGTGCCAGCTTGCAGAATGAAGTGCAGGAACTTTTTCAGGGGCTCAATCTGTTCACATACAGCATGAATGACAGACAGGACTGTCTAAACACATCTGTCATTGTGAGGTATAGTGCTGAAAATCATGCCGTCACTTCCCTCTTGCTATGTGCTGAGTGGAGGACTGATGAACCCAAGGACTCCTGCAGATTCAATTCCAGCTGAGGAAGTCATAACGAAGAATGCACAATGCAGAAAACAGGAGTAACTAGGCCTCTTCCCCTTGGTTTTGATATGCTTAACTAATCCATATCATATATGCAAACAACAAATATACTGCTAAAATATTTTTTTCAGAATGAGTGGATACATGTGTGCATTATTGATATCCCTTTATAGATACAATGATTAAGCCCTGGGGTAAAAAAAAAAAAAAAAGCAGACCTGTAAGATGTATACCAAATCACCACTATCATCAAACTGCAGAAGGTTTAAAAACATCAAACAATGAAGTGTACAGTTTTGTAGGAAAAAATTAATCAAGGCATCTGCTTCATGTCAGGATTCTCATCTTTTCCTGGAAAAGTGCCAGCATTTTAAATAATATTTTGAATTTTTGCCAGTCTGTTACATAAATTACACATACTTCTCATACTCCAGAAAGCAAAAGTGGGTATTTGACAAATAGGGGTGAGATAAGAAAACGCCAAAAAACCCCTCTTCCTTTCCCATGTTCTTTAAAAGAACTGCAATAGGTAGGATTGAGCCTGGGAAGCAAAGTGCCCAAGGAGGAACCGTTATGTGCTGGAGAGGAGCTGCTGCTGAAGAAGGTCTTGAGGAGACCTTATTGCAGCCTTTCAGCACTTTAAGGAGGCCTATAAAAAAAGATAGGGACAGACTTTTTAGCAGGGCTTGTTGTGACGGGACAAGGGGTGATGGTTTTAAGCTAAAAGATGGGAGATTTAGACTAGATAGAAGGAATAAACTTTTGATGCTGAGGGTGGTGAGACACTGGCCCAGGTTGCCCAGAGAGGTGGTAGATGCCCCATCCCTGGAAACATTCCAGATGAGGTAGGATGGGGCTCTGAGCAACCTATCTAGTTGAAGATGTCTCTGCTCATTGCAGAGGGGTTGGACTTCAAAGGTCCCTTGCAGCCCAAAGCATTCTATGAATTTATGATTCCTTGTCTAGATGAATATTTTGTCTTGCTACTATCTGATTACTTTAAACTTTGCATCTTGGCAGCTGAGTTTCCTGAAATTGGTTGTAAAGTCAGATAAATATTACTTGTAATGCCAAGGTAATAAAGAAGGTTAAATTAAACCACATAATGCACTGATGAGCTTTTTCCTTGTGATTAGCCCTCAGCAGGGACCTTCCGCTCTGGAGAACAGTGCTACCATATTCATGTTCATAAGCAGTTTAGCTACAGTGCTTCTAAACACTCTTGCACAAAACACTGTGCAACAGATTTACTTTCCAGCACAAATACTAAAGCTAAATATGCAACAACATTTAATTATATAGCAATTTTTATTGACTGTGTTTTCTAACTGTAAGTTGATACATAGAGGAAGCTTGGGAAACATCAGGAGTACTCTAAGCTTTGAATTCTTTACTCCAATTTATACAGTAACTCGATGTGTATAACAAATCACAATGCACATGCAGCACCATTAAAATAGCAATATAAATGTTTAAAAGCTCCTGTACAGAAAGCAGGCCTTTAGTAAGTATAGAAGCTTTTGAAACAAGAATTTTAGATTTTCCTCAGCTCAAGCAGATTGCACTTTCACGCACTAATTCATACTGTTTCAGCCCTTTACTGCTTCCACCCCTTAAATCACTTCAATTCTATTTACCATTTTGTTAAAAGTATAAAATGCCATGCAGAGGAGCCAATTGCTAGCTGAAGGAAAAGATGTAAAATGGAGAAAAGTTGTAAGATAAAGAGTTTTGATTGGATGTTTTTTGAGAGAATTCTGCTCTTCCACAAATGCTGCAGCGATAAAAACACAGTGAAAAAGACACTCAGAGATAATAACCTCTGACAATAGACAGCTTTTAAAGTCTGTTAAAGTCTGCTTAGCTTAAATGTGATTGTAGTTGATGTGCTCAAGCTTCTTTCTGAGCAAACAAATTACACACCTCTGCTAAGTCTAGGGTTCCTGACTAGCACTAAACTTAAAAAAAAAAAAAAAAAAAAAGCTGTCAAGTGTAAGTGACTGGTCAGTGGAAACACCTTTAAGGATATGCAGTCGTTTCCCCAAAGTATCACACAGTGTCCTCAGTAGCATCTAAAAGACATCACACAATTCATTTCAAGGTGGGCCCATGGTCTTCCAGATCAATATGTAAGGCTCTGGCCACATACTTACATTTGATGTTATTCACGTATTGTCATAATCCTTTTGTAAGACTCCTGTGTTTACCTCGTGCACACAAAACTCCTTTCCCACACGGAAGGTTCAGCTCTTCTAACTTGGGGTCTTTCATCTGCCCCCATTACAAACTTTTCTCTGTCTCCATGACCAGAATGACACTGGTAACTTTCCAGGAGCCCTCACATACACAGAACAGAGAATGGAAAGCAGGATCTCCTCAAGAGACAGGATTGGAACCATCCTCTGCTAGCAGAATTTATTTGTCGAATGTATTTAGTACTTAACGCCTTTGTTTCAATATGAAGATCCAAGTAAGTTGTCAAACTTGCATCAGAAATGACAGCATCTGCCTTTACAAAAAGTCTGGCATTTTATGTAATGGCACTGTTTATTCAAGCCAAATGTATGTCAGATTTCAAGACTATTTTTTAATTATAACTTGTTTCAGTGGAAGCAGAAGACTTAAGGGAAAAGAAACACATATGTGGGAGTCTGTAGACAGTTCAATGCAAATGGCAATCAAAAGGCTGCTTGAAGAACATAGATGACTGGAACACAGAACCTCATTCTTGTTTTAGTCTCCTGTGTTCTTTTCTTTAATAAAGTTAAAATTCTTATCCACTTAAGTGCAGGACTAAACTCCATTGGTGTGCTGTTAGCTGTTAGTGTATTAGTCCATGCATTTGTTTTCCTGAGTCTCCCAAACCCTCCTCCCTAAAAACAAGAAAACAAACAAACAAAAAAACAACCAACCAACCAAAAAAGCAAGCAAAAACCTGCCTTTTTCATATGCTTGTGATGAAAAAGCAGCTAGTTGCTTCCATTATGTTTAGGACTAAAAATTTGAGGAAATTTGGCAAAAATAAAGCACGTCAGATGGACCAAACAGACTTCTTAGATAAAAACAGCCAGATTTCTGAACAAAGGGGAAGTGTAGTAAATTTTATCTCTTTTGACTGCAATAAAACATCTGATACACTCCCACATAAGCAAGAGATTAGATAACCTCCAGGAGAATGAAATTGTTAAAGTCAAAACAACCACATGAAAGGGTAGTGAGGAATAAAAAATGCATCAGATAAGAGGGAAGTTACCAGCAGATTTCCATATTTACTGTTCTGTAGGTCTGTCTTATTCCACAGCTGCATTAGTTGCCTTAACATAAAAAAAAACTGTTCTAGTAACTGCAGTCACATTTGTCAATGACAGAATTTTGGAAAGCACTGGCCACACAAAGCAATACCTGGATGATTTACCCATGTCAGAAGATAGATCGTTTCATAGTGCAAAAGACAAGATCATACACTCAACAGTTAAGTGACAAGGGGATTAGATGATAAGACTATAAGCTACCAAGTCCTTAAAAGTATCAGGAAACATACTTCCAGGAGAGAAAGCAATTTCAGAATTCGGTAGTAGTAACTTGTAGTCTTTAACCATTTATGTTTAAGAAAAAAAAAAAGGAAAACAAGATTTGCTTCTTTCAGAGTAAGCACAGAGAAGGGCTGTTGAGGGAGGAAAACGTTTGAAAAGGAGAGCTAGATTAACTTCTAGCTGTCACTTACTAATAACAGCAACAGGATAAACCCTATCTTTGGAAGGGCTGACAAAAAACAAGAACAAATAGATCAACAAGGCCATGAATATATTTATACTAGAACTGATGAGAGTAATTGCTAACCACTTCATGCAAAATAAATACAAAGCTGCTTTTAAAGTGATTATCAATACACTTAAGGAAGGGTCATGATGTAGTACTTAAAAAAATGGGGAAGTAAATAGAGCAATGCAGAAAACACCTTCCATGCGTTCAATGAATGCTGGTCTCCTGTTGGTTTCAGGGCAGAAAACTGGTCTAACAAGCTTAAGGGCACAAACAGCCTTTAAAATGAAAGTTAGTCACCTTTGATTTCATATTTAAACTGTGGAACTAAATTTTTGACAAGGAAAGAGTCAGTATTAGTCTCAAATGTTAAAAAAAACCCAAACAGAAACAAACCCGCCTATTGCTTAAAATTTTTGTTCTCAAAGGAACTGAAATCAAGAGAGGAACATTGCTAGTAACACTCACAAAACTACAGTTTTTACTTCTTACAAGTCAACACTGGAATTAGCTGAGGTTTTGTCCACATTAAAGAAGCTATTAGCAGCTGATCTCCTCTAGCAGGCCTCTACAGGGCATCCCTAATCATAAAAGGCATTCACTTAAACTAAGCTTCCAAATAGGCCCAAATATGCTTGTGCAAGTGAGCTCTTGAGCCTAGGCTGAATCACAGGGCAGCTGTTAAAATGGCAAACAGCTACAAATTTGCTAGGGCTTGACTGCACAGTCACATATGAACTGAGAAATTTTAAATTTTTGAAGTCACCTCTATATTGTTACTAGATGCATCCAAGACCAAGTGAGAAGCCTACACTGCATTTCTCTCACACTTGTGTGCACCAGCCCTCATTCTCCTAGAATATCTAGAAAAGCTTCAGGCATTCAAGGCTACACATGCCTAACACAATGCCAGGATTAGTATATATAACAGTTAAGTTTTGTACAATGTGGACTGTATAGTCACATGGTGTGACCATATTGGAATATAAAGTATAGCTAAATACAGAAATGCAAGTAATTTGTGGATTTCTGTCTTCTGAGTGTTTAGGTCCTATTACTAATTCCCTGGTCACCACATACCAGTCCACATACTTCCACATACCACCCTGGTTGAGCAAAAACAACCCAAGTGACTTGTAGTATCACACTGAGTATGCAAGTAAGGAGTAATCAGAATTCAGGTGTCATAGCAGGAAGACTTTGTGGAGATTACAGCATGCCAACAGTAGCCTATACTATTCAGAATCAAGATTTGCAGTGGCCACATGCAGAAATTCATGAAATCAATCATTACTATTTGAGAAAACACCCTCCAGCCTAGCAGAAATCACAATGAAGCTCTGCAGAACTCCAGCATCTGCAGAGCACTCTTAAGAGCAAACCATTCAGAAGAAATTATAAGCAAAAAGCTTTGAAATAATTTTCTGCACATAGAGTCCCTTGAAACCCAGAGAAGGCTACCATTTTTTCCCTCATGAAGCTTAGCCATATCATCTTCAGTTTCTGCCTGCTTTCTGAAGACTTATTTGCAAGGCAGGAAGTGTTCTCCAGCAAGGCTGAAACCAAATTATTTATTACTACAGGCTGTAGTCTAACCTAGTGTGTCTGTGCTTGGTAATCAGTTCTCATGTGATACTGTCAAATGGAATTACATTTCAATGGAAAGTTCTGTGTGATACATAAAAGTAATCAGTTTACACTTTTGCACTGCACACACTCAAGTAAAATTCATTCTAACATATAGAAGGATTCAGAACTGAAGAGTTTAAATATTTGATTTCATGTATTAAGATGTTTTTACTATAAATTTTTTGTTTCTAGGTCCACTTGCTGCAGTAGGTAGACTGTAGCCTGTACACACTTGTGCATGTCTAAACTGTGCACTTCTCTACAATAATAACAAAAATGTTCAATATTTTATTGTTAATGTTCTTCAGGCACATACCACAGTAAGTCTGGCAAGTGAATGACTGTTAAACAAAAACCTCAGTTCTTTTTGTTCAGGGAAAAAAAGAATGGTGATGAGACATGCCTTCAAAAAGATTCATTTTTTATGTTTCTTTTCTCTCCCAAAAGCTATAGTACTTCTTTTTAAAAGGCAGACCTAACTCTATGTTGAGAACAGATTTATTGCACTTTTTCCTTCTGTTGTTGGCATTTGCTGACAGGTTCCAAATTTGATGGAGAATTCTATAATAGATATTTCTAAGGCCACAAATGAAATCCTAACAACAGTACATACCAAGAGTGACTTCTTCCTTAAGCATTTCCTTTTAAGTCCTATATACTTCTGTAACATCTGTAAACTTCAAATGTACCGACTGTTTAAGAACTCAGCAAAAATCTTTGGATTTTTAAGTTTTAAAATATATTCTAGTGATTATTCCCTTTCCCAATTTGATTTTACCTCTGTGGAGGCAACAATTTACCAATTCAATGCTGACCTCTCTTGCACTGTAACAAGGCAAACGATTAGGCCAGAATTTCTGACCTCTTGCATTCCTGGTACCACGCTGATGCGAACAAAGTAAAAGCACATGGTCATCTGCACAAAAACATTTCTAGAAGCCCCTTGAATAGTGCTTGTCTTGATCCTTAAACTACTTGCAATTATGACTATAATCTTTATCTCCCAGAGAAATCAAAAAAGCCAGCTCAAGCTGCCTACATTATTGCAACAGATCCTCGAAAAACTCTTTTTTTTTTTTAAGAGACTTTTAAAATGTCCCGATTCTTCCATAGGACCATCAGCCCTCTAGGAGTTTTAAAGTAAACAGTAGGATGTATTTCATAATCTATGAAGTCACTGCTCAAAATTCAGTTTGGGAAAGAACAAAAGTTTCCTTCTTCAGTGAGAACCTTATCTTTCCAGATTTCAGCACTGTTGATCCTTAAATATAACCAGTCACAAAAAAGGTTTCTTAGTGGCATACTTCTGACATAAGTAATAATGATGTTCAGTTTTGAAAGACTTTGATGAAAGAATTTCTTACTACCAGGACACAATTTCACCTCAATATATTTCTTAATTATTTGAAAATTGCGGTTACGTCAGGTTTCTTAGCATATCATCTTAAAACCGTTTCAAACCCCTGCCTTTGTAACATTGACATTTACCTGTATTTCAGATATTTTGAATATTTCTCCAATATTCTGGGACGTGTATGAATTTGATTCTCTCTATGTGAGAAGATGAACAGTATCAGTGTCTAAAAGTATGCTGATAACCGCACAAAGATTTTATTTAAATGTGAAAAGCAACTGTATCCATCTGAAGTGAAAAAGTCAGGCAGCAAATATAATTTAGCTTTTTCAACAAAGTTTAGATTTCTCTTCATTTTTGTTATGAATTCCACATAAATATACTACTGTCTTGTTCCAAATATGATTGCAAACTCACAAGGTCCCCTACTGCTCCTGTGAAAACGTGTGAAGTTGTTGCTTGCATGTATGAGAAAGTCATAGAAGCATTTTCTTCAACTGTGCAATACTCTTATCAAACACAGAGGTCTTATACAGTTATCTAAAATAAAATTTTAAAAAGAATTCTATTTATGCACAACAAACTCATCTTAAAATGCAGTCTTGTTCTTTTACCTCTAAAGTTTACTTTTGAAAAAAATTACAACCATACTGACAAGTAACTCTGGAAAAATCTAAAATGTTCATATTCCATTTCTTAAAGCAGTAATGCTTTGCCAATGCCACACCTCGATAGAATAGTCCACTTTAAAACCTCTGTAATATGGGAGATTATGTTCAGGACAAACTCTTCTATCTAGAAATCTGGAAATCCTCTAGGTTGATTAGTTTATTAATGAATTCATTAATTCAGCTACAGCTTTTGTGACAAAGTCCTGTCCTGGATAGTGAGTTTTTCAAGATGGAAACAGCTGCTGAGCTATGTACCATGTGTGCAAGCCCGGAGCAGTCCAAGTGCATCAGATGCCAGATGTACCACATGTGCACAAGTCAGCTTTGCAGGCTCTTGTTTTCTAGACAGATCTACTGTGCATGTGCGAGATTTCTCATATGCACCTGTACAGCAGGCAAACCTGGATTTCTGAATGCTCAAGAGTACATTTTGAACTACAGATGTGGGATACCTTAAAAATACCAGAAAAAAATCAACAAAGCCCACTAAATAAGGGCAGACGGAGGACTTATTTACACTGCCCAAATACATATTAGCTATACTTTTCATATCCACTTCATTCTGCATTGAATCAACTGTGTCTCTAATTATCAGCCCTCAACACCAATGTTAAGAGTGTTGTGTGCATGCATACACATCTATTACATTATACCCTCTAAACATTGACACACTAACAGTACAACAGTTGATTCCAGCCAAATCAACATTTTAACAGCTGATCTTCCTAACAAAATGTGAGACTTATCACCTTCTTCCCTATCTGACAGCAAAACAGTGATTTCTAGTTAGGGGGAACATAAAGAACCAGAGGCCTGGCAATTACAGCAGCTGAAGTTCTGACATTAATAAATTGAATGAAGAAAACACTTACGGATTTTCACAGAATTAGTTTGAGAACTTATTTAATAGGGCGTCACTAGATAGCGTCTAGTTAGATTACTGGAACAGTGAAATATCCTCAACTTTCTTAATTTGACTTGAAGCGTTCCTTCCATTAGAACATATTCTGCAATGAGATGTGCAGCTGTTAGTTGAACACACACCCCAGCCACTAGCAATAAACCATGATCTCCCCAGCTGCCTATGATGACATCATACTCAGCAAGGTCATTAGCACAGGAGGCACAATTAGCTATAGCTGTCTAGAGCCATATTATTAAGTGAAGAAAAAAACTTTTCTAAAACTGCATGATTTCATTTGTTCTAAAGTCACTGCCTCCACGAAATTAAAAATACTTCAACCTTTATGCAAATGGAATACACTTGATATTTTCAGCGTGAGACTAAAGATTACACTCAAAATCATATTAAATAAAATGAGCTATGAGACTAATTCTATCAGGAACTATCTCAATCTCTGTCCAGGTATCAGAATTACTTCACTGTCCTGTTACAATACCAAGTGAGCAGCTGGAAATTGTCTAGGAAATGTCCTTATACAAATTTGCCATGACAGTCTTTTAACCCTTGCCAGAAGTTTAAAAAATAAATAAATAAAAAGAAAAAGCCAAACAGACACACATGTTTAGACAGGCACCTTTGTCAAGCCTTGCCTCTAGTTTCAACATTAAAGGATTCATTTTGTGTCACAAGACCCCTGACTATCTAAAGGAGTACCAGATAGTCTCACAAGCCCTTTAAATTCTAGCAGGCTGAGGCTGAGACAACTCTAAACTCCAGCCCACGCTCCAACTTGCCTGACTCAGAAAGAGCCAGGTAACAGTCTGGGCATCATAATATTAACTACACTGCTGTTTCTAAGATGACAAAACAAAGGAGGAAAGGCTGTGAGAACCAAAAGAAAAATAGTGGGTAGAAGATATGGAATCAACTGTGGTGCAGAACCATTGCTTCAAGCATCCTGTACTTGCCTGTAGATCTAAAATCCAATGAAAATGTGAGATGAGCCCATCAACACTTTTCAGTGTAATACTACTTCTGCTCATTCTCCAAAAATAGAGCAATATAAACACATCCTTATGACTCAACTTTCAAATAGACATTACATACATATATATACACATATATATATGAAAATTGAAGTGGGAAGAGAAAAATATGCACAGAGATGTTGGGCTCAGTGTTGCAGAAAGTCTCTCTTTGAGGGAAAGAACAGAACAGTTAACAAACAAAGAGGGTAGTCCAGGGAAGACAGACCCAGATAAACCACTGACTTCCATGCAAAATCTGACAACTTTAGACACAATTAACTCCTAAAAAGGGAGACTGGACTGGGAGAGGTTCAGACAGTCCCACAGTTGATGAAACAGGAAAAGTGGGTCAAAGAGGTGCTTATCATGGGCAAAGAGAATATAAGGATATTTTGGTGAGTACAAAGAGCAATCCACAGAAATTGGGTGAACTGCATTTTTTCTGAAGCCAAATTAAGTCACAGCACATCTTTAAAGGGTTCTAAGTTTCTCTTCAAATGAGAAACCCCTCCAACAGAATGCATCAGGGAGGATGCTGGTTGCTACCCTGTCCCCCTCTTAAAAAAAAAAAAACACACAAAAAAATAGCTAAGCCAAACTTCTGCTTTAAAAGGCATCCTTGTACAGCTGCCACTTTGCCATGGCTTTCCCTTGAGTTATCACAACCAAATTGCAATGCAACAGCCACTAAACTAGAGATGCAAGTAGTGACTCACGCTTAGTTTATATCTCACAGCCATTGTTTATTTGGACTGCAGTAGTGAACTTTTGTCTGTACTGAAATAAAATACAAAACAGCTTCCCTGTAGTCTAGAAGCATCTTGTTCATAACAATGAGAAAACACTTGAACCAAAATCATGAGTGTGTTTCTTTACTGACTCAAAATTAACACCAACAGAAGGATATTCATTGATTAGGCTTTGAATAATATCCTTCTGTGAGTAATTTCAGTAGTTTGCTAGCTGTACCCTGTTAACTACTGCAGAAAAATCATGGGGTCAACAGCACTATGTCTCAGCTAATGAAACTGCTGCTTTCTACTGTGCCACCATTTAAGAATGTTGTGCATTACAATCCACCTTTGTATTCTGCATTTTCTTAACTACTCAGCTTACCTGTTCACCAACTTATTCTGCAGTCTGAACAGTGCCACTCTTAATTGGAATGTAAACTGGCATCTGTACAGTCACACACCAGTATTGACACAGGGACAAATCATTACCGCTCTACTTGCACCATAACTCAATTGATGCAATAGCGTGAAATAGGACATCTCTGAAGTCCCTTCAGTGCCTCAGAGAAGTACCCATCAAAGACTTTTAATAAGGTTGTCAAATCTACTGTAAAAGAATGATCATAACTAAGGGGGCTGCCTTCTCAATGGCTTGTATGAGTTAATTTCAAGACTTTTTAAAGACCTTTTAAAAGCTTTCTAGTATCTCTAGACCTTTACATTATTGCATTTAAAGGTTTTATATGCTCAGTGTCAGGGAGCATTCCACCAAGATCAAATGAATTGTGTCAGAAATGAATTCGAGCCTTTGCAGTCTTGGCCCACACAGGCTGAAAGCTTGAATTCTGATTAAACTGTATTTTCATGCAACACAATATCTATGTTCTTCTGTTGTCAATGTAAATGATTGACAGCTGTCTTTTAATATTAGCTTTTAAAATAACTGAAATACCTAAATATCAGGGAAATATTTTCTTCAAACCAAAATGCACATCTAAAATCAAAAGGTCATCATCTCCAGATCAGTTATATTGAATCAAATCCAGCTCTATCACATTTTTTATAATTGAATGTGAGAACAAATATGCTCACCTCTGTGAGGTGGACCTCACTGTAAGTGAGGACCTACTGTAAGGACCTACTGCCACTGGTAAGTTCATTAAAATCTTTCTTTGTTGCCCCAGTACCTTTCCACTTGTCTCCGAGCTTCATTCACGATTTCTGCTATTACTACAGCCTTACTAACTTCCTATGACAACTTTTTGAGACCTAAAGCTTCCCATCAGACCCTTTGGAAATTCTAAGTCACCCAGTCACACATAGTGGCCACATTTCCTTTACTGTTTCATTCCCTCTTTTTGTATCCACTTTTCCTGAGGGAACCAAGTCCCTGCAAGTCCCTATAGCACGTGTCTGTGAAGAACTTCTAGTGCCTGGGAATCCTTTAATAGCAAAATTTGGGTTATGTTGGTGAACCAGAGAACACTGAATAAGTAAAGTTACTGAAGATTTGGGTTCTCCATAATGGCTGTCTTCAAAATGAAAAGAAAAAATTGTGAAACACATCATAGCCTGTTTCAGTTTTTCTGACAAGGAAGTAATTTCAACATTCCAGGCTAGATTCTCCTTAGTTCTACTCTTAAAATAGAGAGAAGATCCCATTAGCATCTTAAGTACACCAACTAGTCCAGTTGAGAAGGCATCAGGGTGGGTATAAGGACCCATCTTCACATTCCCAGATAACCTTATTCACTCAATAGAGTAACAGCTCATCATGAGAGATGATTGTAAGAGCCCTGTGCCAGAATATACTGTATGTCAGTGTAAGGTCACATTCTGCAGGAGCACAGAACACTAATGAAGGTCTACGCTTGGAGTCAGACAATGGAAATACAAGACTAGTAGGTCCACAGAATTATTACAGTCACCTCTGCTTGTTCATGAAGGAGGTCCAGGTTTAGTCTTTAGTTTTGATAGCTTTGAAAGCAAACCCTCCACAAAGGGCATGAAGTTCACAGACTTTATTGTTCCACAGCACGTACATAGCTACATAAGACCTTTCAGTTAATGTAAACTGGGTCTTTCATTTTTTAAAACATGTAGGTAATAATAACTACAAAGAAGGAGCTTGTGTGATTCAGCTCTTAGTTAACACTGCTAATGTTTCTTCTATGGATAGAACAATATATCAACAGTAATGTCATTAGCAACTTGAAACAGGATACCACTTGTAAGGCCAAACACAGGCTTTTGCTCCTAGGAACTTCCTCTGCCTTTCTTGGTTTTAGATTTGGAAATCATTTTCCATTAATTTGAGAAATGCATATACTACATATTATATATATACATAAAATATATT
>VZZY01016105.1:0-23978 GCA_013400335.1 Eurystomus gularis
TCCCTGGAAGTGTTTAAAGAACACAGCGTTTAAAGAATCCTCAGTGCTTGAGGGTATGGTGTAGTAATTAGAGAGATGCTAGGACAAAGGTTGGACTTGATGACCCTGGAGGTCCTTTCCAACCATAATGATTCAGTGATTCTGTGCTTTTAAACATGATTTAGTATTCTTCAAATAAATGTATACATTTCAATACATTATGTGTTCATGTAGAAAAATGGTCTGCTAGGTGAGATAATAACTATTATTAATAACAATTAAACTATTCTCCAAAGTTGGTATTAATTGGATGAATTTATTTTTACAGGATACTTTTATGGACAAGTCAGACAGAATAATTTATTTTCTAATTTCACTGGATCTACTTTAGTTAACTTCCATAGGACTAGCAGAACTAATATCCACAAATTCTCTCTCACCGAGATGTTATCCAGATTATGGGTTTTGATTTATGCAAAAAGAAAAAGTATTGGGTGCTCTCTTTCAATTGTTAATTTTTCAAAATATGTAAAAGAATGTGTCCTGCTAACAAGTGGTTAGTGGTTTGAGGTCAAAACTATGGAGGATTCGCCTGTCCAGGCTTGTCACATTTGTATAGCTTTCTGCATGTATGCAATTCTCAGCTCTCCTTTAACAGCACTGTTTTCCTGCTGCTGTCAAACCTGGAGGTTAAAACTTACAATATTTTTTTTAAAGGTTGACAAAGCAAAATGGTTGCGTTTGTATGATAAATAGGCATAGTTTGTGCCAGCATCTTCTGTATAGGGAAATACCTTTTAACCTTCAGCTGTCTAATAGGAGGGTGTTTATAATGTTGGGCACCTCACTTCCTCCTTGTGTGTCTTTGGCAGTATCAGTGTGTGATGTTGGATGTTGGACACTGTCTGTTTGAACTATCTGAAATCGTCCAGTTTTTCCTGATGTACAGCATCTTTTCAAAGCTGAGACATTTTTCTCTTAGTTCAATAGGTAGAAATAGTTCCTAGTTTGCTAGCTTGATAAAACTCAGTATTATTTCCTCAAACTACTTTCTCAAACACCTGAAGTGAAATTTGAAATGTTAAATACTCATGGACTTCAGAAGACTAAGTTCATAGAATGACTTTATTGGGTGTAAATCGGGATTGTATTTTAGAAGCCTTTCAGTTCACATTCTTTCCTCCTGTTTTTAGTGCGAGAGAAGAGGAAGAGTAACCACATCAATCATGTAAGTAAAACAAATTCTTAGTGTGCTATGTAGATAATATTAGCGTAATGAAACAAAGACAAATTCAAGAAACAACTGTAGTAGTTCTAGGTATATATTTCTGTATCTGTTCCAAATCCTCCTTAGCAAGGTAAAACTGAATTACCTTTGCCTGCCTTTAAAAAATAAAAAAAACAGGCACAGTATCACAGAGCACAGAATGGCTGATGTCAAAAGAACAAGAATGGATTTTTTTGTTGTTGTATCAGACTTGAGCATTTCAGAACAGTAAAGGAGAAAACACAAGTCAAACTGCCTGCATCGTTTTCTTTAAACAAATAAAACTGGATTAATTTCTCAGCTGAGATCACAAGTCTTAAACAACTTGCTGTTTGAGCATCACTACAGGACTTACTGTAAGAAATCTATCAAGTGTGAAAAGAGAATGATGAACAAATGTTATCATCAGCATATTATAAACAAATTATAATCTATTAGTTTTAAAATCTGAAAGTACGTTCTGAGCTTCTTCCACAAATATCAGTTGGTTTAGACACTTCACTTAGAAAAACAAAAATCACAAAAGATGCAATGACATTAATAAGTGGATTAAAAATTGACTAGTAAATCTAAGAATGGGAGTTATTAACACCAAGTTTAAAAAATACTGATAAGTTAGTAAGATAATGATATTTCAAGTCTATTGTATTTAGTATTATTATGAGGGGGGTGGCTCTTTTTTTTTTTTTTTTTCTTTATTTCCCTTTCAATTACAGTTCCAGCTTTAGTCTGCCAGCACCATGATGAGGTGTGATTGGACTGGTTTTGCTGGCAAACTTCACTTGGAATGGGAGATATTCCCAGGCAGCCATTGAGTTGTGAAGGGTGCCAACATTTTCACATGGAAGACTTTCAAGTTTTTAGACAAGGCATTTAAAAAGATTCTGGTAAAAAGAAATGAATCTTGAATTGCTCGATTAAAACTCTTCCATCAATTATGTTGTCCTAGCTCTAGTGCAAGGCATTCTCTAAAAGTGCTTAGGGAAGTCTGACAGTGTTATATAGGAATATTTTTTACAGTATAAAATACATAGGATTAGGATAGATGATGGAACATATTGCTAGCTCTGAGTAGTAAAAGTAAGGGTAGTAGTACTACTTTATTTCCAGATTCCAGAATCTGAGCTAGACATGAGTAGAGTGATCAATGTCAGAAGATGTTTCTTTTTTGTTTCTAAATTATAACAAGACAAAACCCCAAATGCAGAACTGTTTTTACAGGGAGCAATATTGGATAACCAGAAAATGTAAAGTACAGGATATAAAAGAACGGAGAAGATGATTTATGGAGCCACAGGGAAATCTAATAAAGTACATCACAGAGAAGGAAGACTGAGACCTGAACTGGCAAGAATGGAAAGGAGGATAACAGAAAATCAGCGGACTTGCTGTTTTAGCTGCAGCTATTTCTGCTGAAAATTACTTCTCTAAAAACTTCATATTGTATATTACAAGGGATGATTTATAAGCCTGTCTAACAGAAAGGGTATCCTCAGGAACTTGATGGCTACAGGGTAGCTTACATAGCAGGAGCAATCATCTACAAAGATGTCCTCTGCAGTAACTAATTGAGTTGTAAGCCACTATTGGGTGTGGTAAACCAAAGCTTACAGAACCCCTCTTCTTGAATGTATTTCTGTTGGTTTTGTTTTTTTTTTCCCCTAAGGTTTCTCCTGGGCAGCTTACAAAAAAATACAGCTCATGCTCAACGATATTTATAGATGACAGCACCGTCAGTCAACCTAACCTTAGAAGCACAATAAAGTGGTAAGAACCATTTGACATCAACAAGGGACTGAGTAGTGTTGCAGGGTTTATTTGGGATTTTGTGGTGATCTTGTCTGTTCCAAAGCCAGGCACACACTTGAATGAGGAGCACAGTGCTGCTTGTTCAGGTTGGTCATGGAATGAGTGGAGAGGTCTGGTTGATAATGGCTGCTGGAGAGCTTTGTTTTTATCATTGTGCACTTGTGAGTCTGAGGCAGTGTGGAAGCGTCAGCATTTTGGATTTAAAGGTGTCAAGGCTTCACATTGAAAGCAAAACCCAGAAACTCCCAATCTGGGAAAAACTTGAAATGGATTTTGTATGGAGTAGCAGGAAAAGTTTGCAGGACTGTGTTTGCTACTTGCCAGTGGTATTAGTCTGCCCTCTAGCTGTCGATAACAGTATGTTGCTGGCTTTGGTTTTAATTCTAGCCTTTCTACTTTTTCTTTGTAATTTTAGGTAGGTGAATTTGATTATTATTTAGTGTCCTTGGTTCACCAATGGAAATGGCTGCTTGACCTATTGTTCTGTGTACCACAGAGACAGTTCTTTGCACGCAGACAGCCAAAAACTGAGAAGAGTGTTTTACTGTGCTTGAAGGGAAAGGAAGGCAAAATAGCTTCAGGCCCAGGCAGCTTTACTGTTTTAACAATTTATCAGAGTTTGAAAATGTCTAAGTTGACTTGTTGCTTTAAAATTTGGTTTCAAAGGTATCTAGCATGTCACTCCTCATTTTCTAGAGAAGAAAGAACCTAAAATATGGTGCTTGTGCCATTTTGAAGTGTGTTGTACAACTGACAACAGATCAAAGCAGGATGGATTCATGTGATGGCAGTGTTCCTGTTGACACTGCCAGTAAAGTATATGAAGTTTGGCCACAGTAGATGGTTGTCAATGTAAAGTCTATTGCCTTACTTGACTCAGCAGAAACAGAGATTTGTTCTTGTCCCCTTCTTGGGTTATGCTGGCATAATATCATCTTTATTATTCTCTTTTTTTAGACAGGTCTTAAATTAGACAGCCAGAGATACAGAATTAAAACATCAGCAGAATCTCGACAACAGTATATGTAACATCCAGTAGGACTTCTATTGTGTAAAATGCCACCTAATCTGGCAACGAAGGTGTGTGTTTAGAATGTGGCATAACACTTATTTCATGGCACACATCTGTACAACGAATGTAAAAGTAGCTTGGCTAGCAAATTTGATTTGGCTAGCTTCTGTTCAGGCAGGTAAACATCAGAAATGAGACGCAAGAGTACTCAAGAATGTGAGAGGAAGGCAATACATAATGGATTTAGTTTGTCCTAAACAACAGCTTTTTGAGTGGAATAGTGTGCACAGGGTATGCTTTAAGTATTTTTTTTCTTTCTCTTTTTTAGTGTAACATTAGCAATATTCTACCATATAAAGAACAGGTAAGTGAACTTGATTTTGCTGAAATGTAACAACTTTCTTATTGAGCCAGGGATGTGGTCTCAATCACTTCAGTAACAGCTAGTAGAACTTAAAGGAGTTGAAAGATCTGGCATTTTATGGTGTACCTGCTTCCTCTTTGTACTCTCTCTTGAGCAGATACGGAAGGGTCAGTAATACACCCATCCAGTGGCACATGCTTCATTGAGAATGAAGCATAAAAAGTCAAAACAGAGGAATTGAGGAAAATACACTTAACTCACCACAAATCAGCCTTTGAACTTTAACTTTTCCTGAATACTGAGGTACAGATTAGTTTTGATGGGTGAAGAAACACTGTCCCCGATACAAATAACTCTTGCCATTATAGCTAGTTACAGTGTATGCTTCAAAATTACAGCTGCCTTTTTGAAATATATTCTATTAATGAGACGGTTTAACATTTTAAGGGAGAACTGTACTAAGCATAATATGAGAATGTGGATTAATTGTTTAGCTTCTTAAATATTCAGTTGTAAAATCTCATCATTAAATGCTTTGCAAAAATACAATATAACTTCATACCGTATTCTAGGAAAAGCTGAACTATAAAATATGTTCTTTTATCCTCTTTAATGAAAAATACTTTTTAGTGGAGCATAGCATTACCAATTAACTCTTCTTGCTAAAACAAGAAATTTCTACTTTGTAGAGATTCTGACAGATCATTGGATATTTTTGATGAAAAATCTCATCCTCTCACAGTAAGTGTAACTTTTTATTTATTTATTTATTTATTTCTATAACATCTTGATTTCTATTGTCAATAAGTCATAAAAATATTTTAGTACCAGGTCACAAGCAAATTGATCTTTAATTGTATCTTTAGATATAAAATACAGTGCAAACAGTGTCCTTTGGACTTCTGATATCAGCTAGATCATTAACAGAAACCGGTTCATCTAAATGTTGCAAAGTATGTTTGGTTTTGTCTACACTGAATATAAATAGAAAGCAGGCACCTGCTGATTCTTGCATATTTTGTACCAGAACTTTATAGTATGACTCCTTTCTTCTGCTCTTTAGCGTTACTTTAATAAAGTCTTTCCTATGTATTTAGAAAGACATGGTTAGTAGATATTTTAAATGACTGACCTTTTAAATGACTGCAAACAGGAGAACATAATATGTGAAGCATCCTACAAAATAGGAGATAGAGTTTGGCCTTAAAAAAACTTGAAAGGTAAAATTTTAAAGCAAATATGCTTAATGCTAGGTGCATTCAGCATGTGATTTTAAAGGGGCTGGTCCTGGTACACTTTCCTAGGCAATCTTTAAGATTCAAAACCTCATAGTACAGGCAAACTCAAGAGTGGAATGTGTGCTTTTTATGTCTAGTTTGAGTACTATCAACTTAATGACTGTCCTATGGGACAGCTTCCTTTGTTCTTAATTTTAAATGAATTTGGCAAGCTCTAGTAGCTTTAAAAATTCAGTTTGCTCTGGGACCTAACCTGAGTGAAGGCAGCTTAACATGTCTCACAGATTTGGCTTGTTAATAACAGCTTTTAATGTACACTTAGATATTTTAAGTTTGTTAGAGTTTCACCCCTAAACATGACTCGTTTTGCTAGGAATTTTACCCTTTAATAAATACAACTCTTTACATAGAGCAATAAAAATAATAAACTTCAGGAAAAGAACTATATAGATTTCTTGTATGGACTGGCACTTCAAGAGAAAAGTCTGGTCCAAAACTGTTTTAACTGCCTGAATCTGTTATTTCTCATTGAAAATTATTTATGGAAAATGAACTCCACTTCATCAGTCAATTTCTTTTTTTTGCAATCTGACATCTTTTGATCCTTTCATATAGCCTACCTCCTATTTAATGAGTTTTAATAGAAAATCATTGTGTCATTTAGGGAACGCTTAAAGGTCTCATATCTTACTGCAGTGTACAGACAGAAATATAGTAATGGCTGTATGTCATACTTCTGAGGGGAAAGATACAAATGGCTTGTTAGTTTCTATAGCAATGGGGTTTTGGCCTGGTACCTGTAGTTGCTTTAAAAAGGTTAATTAGCTGGAAGAAATCTCTGAACACCTTTTCCTCTGAAGATGTGTTACAAGGAGTCTGAATCCAGGCTTGATTGACCCTAATAGCAGAAGTAACAAACTTCAAGTTACCAGCATCCCAGGGCTTAGTCACAAATACCAGTCTCATTCCTTTCCTTGTCAACTCCTGTCAGCAAAAATTTACAGTGCTTTTGTACTGCTCATAGCGCAGGAATTATGCAAGGGGGGGTCCTGCTCACATTACTCCTAATGTTGCATGCCCATCCTGAAGAGGTGACCTCCATTGGTTAGTGGTGTATTAGAGGGCTGTGTGGAGAGTCTGGTTAACTTATCTCTTCATTTTACTTGACACTGTTACCTGTCTATTTTAAACTACAAAACCACAGGACAATGCTTGCTGTTTTGCTTACCTTGTGACTACTTGTTTAATGTCAAGCTATGCTGTTCTCATCTGGTATCTTTACCGCACTATAGGTCTAACTTGGTCTATAGATAGAAACCTATTCAGTATCAGTCTTGCAGAACCAGTGTGTAAAGTTGGAGCTCTTGAAATTTCATCCCTTTAGGAAGAATGCTGAATATCAGAATGTCTGGGGTGACAGGGTCAGAATTCCTTAGGATTGCTTTTATAGACTGTTTATTTCTAAGCTTTTCTTCTCCCCTGCATTTAGAAGCAGTTTCGCATCATGTCAAAGTTAAATCTAGCTGTTCATTAGCTTTGTTGTCTTTCTAGAATCTCTCGAGAACAAGTCCTATGAATCCAGTGTAAGTTACCTTCCAGTTCTACCTGTGACAGAATTACTGATGTGTTCTCCAGCTCTTCCTCAGCTGGAAGGGGAATCTTGTGAAGTCTTTCAATTTTGCCTTTTGAAGAGCTAGTGCACCCCTGGTGTGTACGTCTGTGATTTTCCTGCAGGGAGAAGCTTTTTTCTTTTCTTTTAAAAAACCCAACTCTCTTTAGTCTGTGAAATGTTCATGGACAATAGTTAGCACCTGTAATAATTATGGTAGCTCATGCTCTTTCCCATTAGCCCTACAGACAAAAACAGCATTCAAAAGAAAGATACCAGCTAAAGCTATTGTAAAGCTATTGTGTTCAGTTTGGAATATTCATAATATTGCAAAGCTGCTTGCTTCTTTCAGTATAAAATTTTGTTTGATCTCTGTGACAGTTGTACACCATTCTACTTGGTGAGGAGAAACACCCGTGTATGGCTGTTCTTAAGTAAGACAGATTTTTCACTAACTCAGAGAACTTTCTTCCAGCGGGAAGAAGTTCCAGATGACTACTACAAGCATGACCCTGATCACAAGCACATCTACCGGTTTGTTCGGACACTTTTCAGTGCTGCACAGCTGACAGCCGAATGTGCAATAGTGACACTGGTAAGAGATGCCTGATTACTGAAACTTGAGCTTTTGGAAGACTTTTTCCTCCCCTCAATGTATGTACTGGGCTGAACGGACCTTTAAATAGTTACAGTATTCCATGAAACCTTGTTAATAATGAAGCCACTGTACAAATGAGTTCATTAGAGAAGATTTCTAAGTAGTCAGAGGAGTGGTTAACTAAAAAGGAACTTATCTGTTCTCTATATTAATTTAGTTACATTACAAATGCTTAATTGCTTGTCCAATCAAACATTGTTTGTTTCATAATACATAACTCACTGAAGAAGCTTGAGAAAGGCAGAACAATGGGATGCTGTAGACAGTGGGGTACAATAAGATCAGACACAAAGAGAGTTGTGTGCGGGGGAAGGTGCAAGTTTTGAGTTCATATTAACCAGCACAGTGCAAGGAACACTACCTAAGGTGTCGAGGATCAATACTGTAGGAACTCCAGGAGATGAACTTTCCCGTTACTATGTCTGTCGATCATTGCCACCTTTCTACCAATTTTTTTTTTTTTATTAAACCAAAGAGGCTGCAATTTTTTTCCCCAGGTGACACAGAAGTACTTGGAACTTAAGAAGAATAGTAAGAAAATAGTCTCATTACTTTCAGGAAGCAGGATGGATAGATTATACCTATTATTTATATACATACACACATGTATACATGGATGTATATGAAGGGAAAAAAACCCCACAACCTATATAATTGCTGCATTAGACACTATAATAAACTGCACTTTGTTGCATACTGGACTTCAGTCTTCATTGTGGCTCTTTTCTGAAAAACAGTCTGAAAAGAGAACAGAAAACTGTCACCAAAAGACAATGTGGCAATTAACTAAGCTCAGCTTGAAGGACTCTCTTTAATAAGGAAATAAGTAATTCAACAGGCCAGCTAGCTAGAGCTACTGAAACTCTCAAAGTAGTTTGCATTTTTTTTCTTTTGCAAACACAAGCAAGCAGTTTTGACAGAACAAGATGATAGCTAACCCGAGGGGATCTAGCCAGCTAAAGGATTTACAAAAAAAGAGTTAATGAAGTAGATTTTACCACTAGATGGCTCTGCTATTATAGCAACACCTTTAGTCCACTTGGAGGCTACAAGCAAAGGATAGGAAGAAGGTGTGGGGAAACGCTAGTAATAAAGACTGATCCTGCCCTTAGACCTGTACAGTAGCTTCCTGCACCCACTAGTATATCTGAGGTTTCATTAGGGCCTTGGAATTAGTTTAGGCAATAAAAATTTTTAAACAATCTAAATTCAAATTTGAAAGGGCAAATTACTTAGTTCGTGGATCCTTATAGGAGCATGAAATAGCAGAAAACTTTTAAGGAAGGGACCAATTCAACATCTTTGAGTTGATTTGCGATTACATGGGAGGCATGAGTAAAAGACCAAGACACATCTTTGGATTTGGTTATCTTTGACTATCAAAGCAGTTGGTGATGTAGATGAAAGCAGAGGATGACCTTGTTGTAGGTGAAGAACTGAAGTCTGTTCCTTAGAGGGTGAAGTAGAAATAGCACTATAATGCCTTTTGTTGTGGAAAGATAGCAATTAATGCATCTTTGTCCCATGATCAGAGATCACAGTGCAGGTTTGAGCACTTCCTATTAAGCTATAACTGCTGAACCTCAACTGTGATGAAAGGCTAGTGTTATGTTGAGTGATTTACTATCCCAGATAAGGTCCTCATGAGACACTGTCAGTGGCTGCGTGACTCGGTAACAGAAAGAACTCTAGCAGCATCTCCCTGAAACAGCATATGCATTGCTTAGAACTGATTCTTCAGTGTCTTTATTGTATACTTGGTAATCCAGTTATTGTGTTTATAATGAAAAAATGGAACCTGTTAATTCTTGAAAGTGTGGATTCCAAAGCATAAGTAGTGATTACTAATACTTATTTTGACACACTTACTGGTACTGAGATAAAGAAGTTGTATTGGACTGGCTTGCTTGCTGCTCAGAACTCAGCTTCAGGTCCCATTTGTTGTTGTTTTTTTTTTTCTTTTTAAAGGTTTATTTGGAAAGGCTTTTAACCTATGCAGAGATTGACATATGCCCTAGTAACTGGAAGAGGATAGTCCTAGGAGCTATTCTCCTGGCTTCTAAAGTCTGGGATGATCAGGCTGTGTGGAATGTGGACTATTGCCAAATACTGAAGGACATTACTGTTGAGGACATGTAAGTTGCAAGATGTGGCTAATCTGCAGTGGTGGGTTTTTCAGGTTTTTGTTGGTTTGGGGTCTGGTTTGGGCCTTTTTTTGGTGGGGTGTTTGGTTTGGGTTTGATGTTTTTTTGGAATGGCAATGTTTCTGATAATACTGAAAAAATATCTACCTGTGGTGCTATGATATATGCACATGATATGTATCTGGTGTTGGGCCTCATTCCCTTTTTAACCTAGGAAACTTTGGATAACCCTACTTTGAGACACATCTGTGTTAATATTCCTAATGATTTGGGTGAGTAACTTCAGTGTTAGTTTTTCTCACTTTCTTTTCTCCAGTGATGAGCCATGGGACTGGCTGCTTTGTTTCCATTATTTTTTTTGCATTGGTAACTAAAGTGTCCATATTATAGTCTTATCAAAAGCCCATTTGGAAAAGAAAAGAAGTAAGCTAAATTATTTTCCTTGCCTTTTCTGTTTTAGAATTTGAAAAATTGCAAGGTAAGCCATGACTTGTGACTTGTGTCTTCTCTTGTATTCAGCTAAGGCCTAAATATCTCAAGGTCTGAATTCCTAGCTGCTGCTGCTGGCAGACAGGTGTCATTTGTGTTGGTATATGTGGTTGCATGTGTTGCATCCAAATACTCCTATAACTCATCTTCTTTGGGTGAGTTCTTAGACTTGCCTATAGTGCTGAGAACAAAATCCTCAATCTTACTACTGCTCATACTATGGGCTGGAGGTGTTACATATGTGGAGTGGATTTAGCTCATTAGATTTTCTGTTAAATTCCTTCTTGCAAAGTTCTATTTCTGAGATCTTTGAGATGTCAATATCATTGTTTAAAATCTATTTGCCAATTTGCTCCCCTATTTCCCTTACTATCACAGTGGTAGAAATGCTAGAAGGCTAGCTTAATATCAGGCTTTCTGGCCTTAATGAACTTCACAATGTGTTTTGTGCATTTGAGTTTTATCACGCTGCTGTGCTGCAATGGAGCATGTGTCCAGGCCTATGCAACAACAGGTCTAGTACAGGAGCAGGCTGATGTGGTAGAGGTTTGCACAGAGCACTAGGAGGCCACCTATATGAGAGAGTCTGGTCTTGCCCCAGGCTCCCTCCCCTGGATTCAGCCTAAAGCTCATGTTTTAAATACAGTAAGTAATTATTTATCTGGGACCCTTTAGGAGGAGGAATATCCACTGTTCTTCTTTTTTAGGTGGGGGTCAGCATTTCTAAAAATGGGGGTGTTATCTGCACCAAAACAGTTTTTGTTATTCAAGTTATTTCACGTTGTGAACAGTAGCCACAAACATAGTACCTTGTTTTATACATACCCCTTGCCTGGGAGTTTTCTGCCTCCAAATGCAGGGCTATGCCAGCCCTGCTTTCAGGAAAGCACAATTAGTGATTTTATACAACGTACATCTTCTCTCAGCCTGGCTCAGAGTGCTCATATATCTGAGGAACATACTTGAGGCGTTGCTGCAAATAACTCTTGAGATGGCTGAAGTGGGGTCAGCAATGCTAGGAGTGCTGGAGTATACATCTTGCTCTTTTTGATGTCTCTTCTTCTGGCCTTGTTTGGGACAAATCAAATTGATAGCACTGAAAATATCTGTAACAAGCAGGATGTTTATTCTCTATTGCTGATGCTGGGTCTCCTGAAATTGTCAGTACTTAAATTTTCAAAGCAGTGACAGTACTAAGGAAAATAGCCTGAATTTAGGCTTATTTTTTCCCCTAATTTAAACATAGGATTTTTGTAATCCCATCTTAATTGAAATGACTTAGACCTTTGAATTTTGGTACAGGCAGAAACTGTACAACCCCTTTCTGACAGCAGCCCAGCGGCATTCATTGCAGGCCTTGCACTGCTGCAGCTTGGCAGACTTTGCTGGTCCTGGGTTGGATAACATCACCATAATTGGGACCTTGGAAAACTGCTTAAAATGCTCAGCAAAACTGAGTTTTACATCTACTTTGAATTAACAGTCAGTACTGTAGTTAACTGTAAACTTTAGTAGTCCCAATACTTTTTAAACTAGTCACTTCATGGTGAGTATTAGGTGTTCTGAATACAAGTGTTACTGAGAGAAAACAATTGGCAAACAATTTCAGGCGTGGTTACATTCTAACGTTGGACATGACTGGTGAGGCTGCCAAAAAATCCACCCAAACCCCCAGCAGCTCCCCAGGTAAAGAATGCTTGGCAGGACTCAGCCAGGTACCGCTTCCTGGGTGGGCCATTCCTGTGCAGTAAAGGCCTGTCTACAAGGACTGGTAACAAGTTTAGTTTGTGAATTTTCCTCTTGGCTCTACATACCTAGAATGGTCTCACTAACCTGATGGAGACTGTTGTTGAGCTACTACAAGCCAAGCATGGAAGTTATACCCCCAAAAGATTTATATCTGGTTTAGTTCACCCAGTCTGCAAATCTGTGCATTTGTGCCTGTTTGTACATGTGTGAGCCAGGCACCTCTTCTGAAGGCAGTGTAGGTGCACCTTGTCCCCACCAAACACACTCTTCTTGTTGCTTAAAGACACTTGCTTAGCATCCCCACCTCACCACTCTTAGCAGTGTGAACTGTGTGGCTCTCACAGAAACTGCTCATGGGTTAAAGTTTGTTAAAGCATACGTCATCCAGGCTTTGCGACTCGCAGATGGGTTCATTTGCCTTATTCTTTTCCTGCTCAACATAGGTAAAGTGTTCATCTTATTTTATCTATCCCAAGCCCAAAGCAAAGGTGGGTGTTTTACTGAAAGGGGATTTGGGTTGGGTTTTTTTTAGGGTGGGATTTTTTGCTTTGTTTTACTTATTTCTAATAGGGAAAAAATCAAAAGAAATTAAATTTATATTTGGAAGTCATCCTTTGTCAAAACTTGCTTGCTTTGAGAGTGAATCCATAATCACTGAAAAATTAACTGTGCAGATGCTAATCTTGCTATGATTGCTTGTAAGGGGACACACGCTGTTCATTCTTCTGGCTACATATATTTGTAAATAAGGCACAGAAAACACATGGGCATTATCCTTTTTCAGGTTTTAAACCGCTGTTAATAGACTTGTTAATCCAATGAAGAATTGAATTTTTACACAATTAAAATGTATTAGGCTAGTGAGTACAAAAGGGGTCATTTATTCACAGGGTAAATCAAGCTCTGATCAGCTGATCATCAAAACATTATCTGATTTACATTTCTATAGGCTTATGACCATATGAACAGGAAATTAATTTTGGCACTAGGTTCAATGATACTCAAGTCCACTATGCTAGAAACAAGCACAAAGATGCTATTCAAATTGAGACCCACCGTCCAATACAGGACTCAACCTGGATGACTCCTTGATGTATTTACCCCCTCTGATAGGTAAAACACCCATTTTAAAAGCTAGTAAAAAGCAAGAACAGCCTTGGCATGGAATCTGTGCAGCTTATCTTCTGGTGTGTTCACAGTTGGTCTATACAGCTGCTAAATCCTGTTGGGACAGGTCTGCTACCAGTAGGAACAACTGTTGAGTTAGTGTTAAACCAAATTGCTTGGTACTAAATTGCTGGGTACCACTCGTTTCTTTTAGGTTGATTTGTAAAACATTGTTTTTCCTCTGTAGAACATCTCTGATGTGGCTGACCATGATACAGTAGCTGAAGCAGCCTTTTTCATGTCAAGGTGCCCTCCTCACTTTCCTCCAAATATTTTGCCCAGTGAAAATAGACCAGTGAGTAAAAACTGGACAGTGCCCTTTGACATAGTACTTTGTTATCCTGCCTAATGCTATTGAGGAGAAAATTCCTTCTCCCACCTAATGCTGATTATTTATTTATTTATTGGAGATGAATCCATGTTGCTTCAAGAGGCTTTTTTCTGTGAGATAATAGCAGCAGCTCTTCATAGATCCATTTGTTGCCGTGGTGATCTGCCTACTCCTTTTGTTAGTCCGCCTCTACTTCAATAAACCCCCTTCCTGTTATCAGCCTGGTGAAAATGTCTGCAAGTTCTCCAGAGCTAATAAACAGCATACATCATTCCTTTCATCTGATCACTTTAGTGTGGGGCCATACGAGAGTGAGAATGGTGCATGAATTGTACAGCTGCACTAATGGAACTCCGAAGAATGAACTCCCCGGTCAGCCGAGCGGGTGCACGACAGGGCACTACCTTTCTCTCTGAGCCGGAGGTGCCAGGACTCAAAAGCTGCACCTTGTTTTGAGCACGAGTGAATGACTTGTCTCTCGAAACTAATAATGCTGAGCTCTCAACGACTATTTCAAAGTTGCTGGGTTTAAAAACAAGCTTGAGTGTTTTCAGCCTGCTAAAACAATCTTATTTTCCTGTCTTCTGTCCCTTATACCTCCTAGGAATGAGATGGAAAGACACTTCTTGGAGCTACTGCAGTTTAATATCAATGTTCCTGCCAGTGTTTACGCCAAATACTACTTCGATCTTCGCTCCCTAGCAGATGACAATAACCTGAGCTTTCTGCTAGAGCCTCTCAGTAAAGAGAGAGCACAGAAACTGGAGGTAAGGGTCTGAGGTTGGCTGAGCAGGAGACTCTGTGTGTGTAGTAAGAGCATCTGTTGCTAATCATGATAAGTGGTGGTTAGAAAAACGAAAAAGCTTTTAGATTAGTGTATTATAGGCTAATTTAACCCCTTTACAGTTAGCACTTCTAAAACCATGCATAGGCTAAGCTAGTATCCTGAGAAAAGGAATGGACAGAGATTACAGTAGTCTAGCAGATCACAAAATAAAACGGATGTTATTTTGGGAACCATAGCTCAGCTAGGCTACTTAAGATTGAAAGGATTAGTGTCATATGTAATGGATTGTCTGTCCTTCTCTGGTCACAGTCTGTATTCCAAGCACCTAGAGACGGTCACACTCAGACCTTTCAAAATACTACCAGCTGAAGGTTTTCCCACTGCATCGCCCTCCACAGCTGCTTTTAGATTTACAGGGAGCACTCATACTGCTGTCATGGTTTAATAAACCATTTGTCTGGGGACAGCTGCAGAAATAATAATATGTTTATTTTCACAACTTTGAGAACATCACCTTTCCAAATAAATGTTGCTTTAAGATAAGATTTCAGAATAGCCACTTCTTAGGAGTCCTTCAAAATGTCCAGAGGAGTGTAAATACAGATTACTGGTCCTTTGTGCTTGATGGGAAAGGCTGTCCTTCTGTAAGTCCCTGCGGCCTTCTGTGGTGTGAAGGCTCATTTTAAAAAGTAAAACTTCTGCAGAGTCAGTCCTTCTAGTTGCTGGAGATACATAAAACATTTTGAAAATATCTAAATTACCTGGGTTCCCAGGCAAAATTTCTTGTTGGATCAATGCAACCTTTCATCTGTCCAGGTTTAATTGATGATTCTGCATGTTGTTTTGTTGACCTTTCAACAAAGGCATTACCACAGGCACTGTGTACACTGATACCAGAGTCACATTCAAAGAGGGGTGTGCTATGGTATTCTTGGCTTACACTGTTCTATTGTCCACTTCCAATAATTCTGCCAAGTGCCAGGTTTTTTCATTTCATCCCAGAAGTGGCTGAACATTGGGAATAAGTGTGATCTCTCCTGGTCCTTTGGAATGATAGGCATGATGTGCCTATGAATTCCTCTAAAGTTAAGCAATGCAACTCCTCTGCTTTGTCTCACCCTTGCTACTTGCACTTTAAGCTAACACTGTCACTAATTGTAAATGTGGTTGTAGGGCAGTTCATATTCCACAGGAAATTGTTTACTGAACTGCTCAGTGCCCAGGCATAAGTGGATGATTTACAGATTGTAAGCCTGTTTTATTTCTTCTTTTCTAACATTTGGGGGCTTGGCATTTAAAGCCAGAGTAATTTTCAGTACAGTATGTGGTTTGCCATAATGCACTTACTAATGCATGTCTATAGGACATCTTAGTTTTTAATGGTAAAGTGTGATAAATACTTAAGCCATTTGCTAAAATTTTTAATTCTGCCTTTTGGTTAGAAGCACACAAGCCACAAGCAGTAGATAGGAGCCTGTATGAAGCAGTGAATTAGTATTCCAGGGACTGAAAACTGATTTACACCATATGGGCGACTGGGGCTGAGTATGTCAACACAGGTTGCTTTGTGATGGATGTGCTAGTATTAAAACAGGATGGAAAGTCTGTCTGGTCTTGCACCGGGAGCTCATGCAGCCAGTGTCTCAAAGAATGCCACTCTTGAGCCAAATGCATGCCTCCAGAAGGTCGGCAGAAATAAATGTAAATAATTATTTTAAAACTTAGAAGTTTATTCATGCTCAGAGTGCTTTTCACCTTTTGAACCTCCAGAACACCGGGCTGTGCTGAATGGGTGCTGCCTTAAAGGGAAGGTGGAGGCTTGTAGCTGATCGCAGGAGTCTGAAAGTTCATCTGTTGATAGGTGGTAAATTATTAATGGAAGTAAATGTTCAGGACTGAAATTCAGTTCAGCGTTTTATTACAGGTATCCTTATTTATTTGCATTGATAACGCATGAAGGCTCCGGTCAGACATAGGCTTTGAAGGGCAGGACACACAGTGTTTCCTGGACAATTGTGTTATTAGGATTTAAATAATTAGGCTTGTTGCTAGAATAGCTACACCAGAATAAAGGCTGCTTGGCTAGCTAGATAAGCAGAGCAGAGGCAAGCCAATAAATGGGTGAAAAAGCAGTTAAAGACCAAGTTGTCCACATGTGCTAGTATTTAATGGCTGTACTAAAGTGCCATGGCTCTTGCCATGCCACTGAGCAGTGGGCTGCCCTCCCTTCTCGGACCTCTTCAGGAACCTGAAGCTCCTGGGAAGAGCATGTTAGAGGTGAGGGTGTAGAGAAGGTAAAGGCAAAATGGACGTCCTAGCAGAACTTCATTTCTTAGGCTCGCTTGCACTGAGTGGCCAAGGGCAAGGTGCCTGAGGGAGGACAGGAACCTGTCCAGTTTTAACCTTTTCTCTCATAGAAATGGCTTTGTGCAGTTTTGTGCTGTTAACATAAAATCTTTTGTTCTGCTGCATGCGGCAGTTCTAGCTACTAGGTGCATTTTTGAACATAAATTCCACAAACTAAGTCTAAAATGGATCCAAGACAGCGAGACTGGTAAAAGAATGAAGATACTAGGATATGGAAACTGCTCCCCTTCTGTATGTCTTACTTTCTGACGGATAGAGTTCTTGTTAGCATTGGGACAGACCCCTTGAATATTTTTTCCCTCCAAAGTAGTTCTTACTGACTCTCATTCTAGGTAAAAAAGCTAGTAGCATCAATGCTACAGAGTGCCTGCTGTGTTGGTATTATGCTTGTAAAAGCTCCCTTGAAGCATTCAAACTTTTCTAAGGTGTACTTTTCATTTTGTATCTGAATGTGGTATCCAGGCTATCTCCCGGCTGTGTGAAGACAAATACAAAGACTTGTCAAAAGCTGCTATGAGACGATCTTTCAGTGCTGATAACTTAGTTGGTATCCGCCGTTCTAATGCCATTCTCTCCTGAGGAGAGAGAAAGGTGCACCACCATGAACCAGCATCCATATGAATCGGAGGAATACCACCACTCCATGCACAGAAGCCAGCGGTGATGGTGTCTTCCAGCAAGAGGAGGAGAGGAGGGTAAACTAGCCAAGGGAGCTCAGAGCTTGAGGAGCATACTTGGTGCAAAAGACAAGACCTTTGTCAAATCAACTCTCTCCTCCTTCTAATGTATCCAGAGGTGCAAAAACAAACTTTTCTCCTTCTGTCCCCCACAGATGTTTGCTTACTATGTAGGCCTATAGCTGTGAACTCCTGAGGTTTTTAATAATAAGTAGTTTTAAATTTTAGAATTTAAACACTAACCACATGACTATAGTTACAATGTTCTTCCCTTCTCGCCCCTGTCATCCAGAGTCTCGCTGCATTTGTATATCAGGTCGATGCAGTGTTAACAAAAGCAAAACATGGGACTCTTAAAGTATAAAGCCACTCTGGAGCTGAAAACAGTAGCATAGACACATGTTGACAGCTTTTCCCTGGTTTGGCTACTAAAAGCTGCTATTATTGGTGATCTGTTCATAACCAAGAAGCTGCCCAGCAGGAAGGAATTCCAACTCTGCACCCACAACTTCACTGCAGTAGAGATTGTCAAAAGACTTTGAATGTTTTGACGGGGGGCAGAGATACGGTTTTATGTGTTGTTTAAAATATATAGGGTCCATGCTGCATTTCTTGTGAATTATGGTGCTTCTCTCATTTTCTAATACTTGTATTGCTCTGGAAGAGATGCAATCTGTATATTTTTGAGGCATTGAATGAGAAAGTTGGTCTGGAAACATCATCACCATCCCAAACAGTGTAGCAATCCAGTGGTGAATGGCGTGTGTGCAGCACTGCTTCTCTGAGTTCTCCTGCAGATCTCTTGTGCTATATACAGTGGAGTTCCTAAAGCTGATAATGTGCATCCATCTGGCTCTCCTTGGGTTTTTGCTTCCTGGGAGGGATTTACATTCATCGTGAGACAGTAATGAGTTTGAGAATCCTCAACTGCCTGACAAGGTAGATTGAAAAATACTGTGTTCAACTGAGAATTATCAAAAAGCTTTCTATAAAACCCCTTTTTTAGTATTTTTTTAAGAGAATTTTATCTTGTGCAACTGCTTTAGAGGCTTGGGTTTTGCTCTTTCTGAGTCTTTGGAATGGAGCTTACTTTCAGGCTCTGAAACTGAACTCTAAACAGGATAAGTATTATTAGACTCTTCCTGTTATAAGTCTTTGTAGTATCTTCCCTTCTTGGATCCAGATAGGTTCTAGGCCGTTTGTCCTAGGAGCAGATCTCCCTACGAATGGCACGGGTTTTGAGCACTTCCGCTTCCAGCCAAGGCCCAGAAACGTACGCTGAATAGCAAGTCCATGTGCCTTTGAGAGCGGGGCTGTCTGGGCGTAAGCAGCAGTTTGGCTGCACTCAGCTGATCAAGTGATGCATACAGCCTTTTGTGGTATGCAAAGATGCCAGCCCCTGGCTCTCAAATCCGTGGAACTCTGCACTTCAGGTATTGATCACAATTCAATTTTGAAAATAATGCTACATCTTCAGGTGGTTTTCCTTTCTCATGTTTGTATTAAAAGAAAAGCTAATAAACTCTATTTTAATTAAAGTTAATGGTGAATTGTGTGTTCTGTACAGCTGTCTGATTTCGTTCCCACTCGCAAGTACTTGGTGCTGTGCAGCTTCTCTCAAGTATGAAAAAAGAAAGAGAAACCGCAGTGGTGTGCATTAAGGCCCCTCCATGCCCCGTACCAGCCCCTCGCCTTCCTTTCATCACGGTGACTTGTGAGTGTCTGGGGAGCTGGCGGCAGAGGTCATTCGGCAGCCGGCAGCGTGGGCCAGGCCCTGGCAGCCTGCTTCAGCTGGCAGAGACCCGCCGAGCCTTTGGATTCAGAGTTTGACTCAGGCTGCTCAAATAACTACTCCCTGACAGTTTCTTTGCAATTAAACGGCCTGTAAGTAGGGCCATTCTCGGGAGGTGATTTGATGCTTTTAAGTCCTCCCTTGAGGAGCTCTAAATTGGAAGCTACAAGTGACCAACTCCTGGATTGACTTGTGACCTAATTGTTAACGAGCTTTTCCTTCCTTACTACTGCCAGCTGCCTTCAGCTTTGTGGGACAGGTCTGGATGCACTTTGCAGGAGGCTGGCACACGGCGTCTGCACATGCAGCCGCTCAGCTCTGAGGTGCCCAGCAGAAGCCTGGGTGCGATCTTTATCTTTTTTTGTCCAGTGAGATGGAGGCTTTTCCTGCTGCTTTGGATGGCAGGTGAAAGGCAACTCGAGCTGATGGCTGCTTCTGCAATATATCCTGCAGGAGGACTGCTGCTCCAAACTTCATTTTGCCTTGAACTCTTAACTGGCTTACTTTTTACTGTAGCGTCGTCCAGAGCACATCGTCAGCAGGATTGTGACTTGTTCAGCAGATGCTAAACAGGGCCCAACTACAACTCAGCTTCTTAAGAGAAGAAAAATAGCAATTCCATTTAACACCCTGGTCCCCCTAAAAGAGTTGTGGATTTTTTAGGTACACAATAAAAAGTAAACAATACAGCTCCCTTTTGAAGCCATGAGCAGGGATCGTGTTTCAGAAGGAGTTACATTTAGGACAATGAACTGAGGGAGGCGGGATCCACTGTAATTTTCTCTATTCTTCATATGTTAGCAGCACTCTTCTCAAAATGGCAAAAGAAAATTTATAGTCATAGTTAGTTAGAATACTGGAGTTACAGAGATTGTTACGTACCTGTGCTCCCAGCTACGCGATCAATGTACCTTGTTTCTCGTAACCCAACAGCTGAATAATATTTAATCTATGTAGAGGTGACCTCTGCCTCCATCCAGTTCCAGGGCAACACTCCCCATCTGGCTGTAAATACTGTTTGCAGAGACAGTAGATACAGCCCAGGGAGAATAATGTGAGCACCAGCAAGAGTAACACGAGCATCATATAGGAGGGGGCAGCAGGGGCAGGAAGTCATGGGTGTGTTTGTGGGCTACGTGATGGCCTTGGGCTTTAGCAGCCCCTTCCCTTTGTGTATGGGCACTGTGTATTTTGTTTCTAAGGGAATTTTATGAGAACTACTTCAGTGTGGGTTTGGCAGTTAAGAGGACAAGCACTTCAAGGATGGAATAAATGTCAAGACCATCACTTCTGGGCAAGAGTATAGGCATCAAGCATAACCTAAGCAAGCAGAAGAGGACAGAAGAGCAATTGAGGCAAGAGCTTGCACAGGGGGTTGGCAGGCGTGCATGGGACAGGGTGAACTGGTGCGGCCAGAGCTTAGCTCCAGGTGGGCTGCTGCACTGGTATTTCCCACAGCACAACAGTGCAGCAGCATTAGCAGCACTGGCTTTCAAAAAAAAGGTTATCATCTGGGAAAAGTACACTTGCACTGAGTAAGTTGTTTGTCACTATACAGTGAGTTACAGGGTGCTGTAACCATGACCGTAAGTGCACTTACTACCACATACCCACCCCCTGCCCATCAAGTGACTAGCTGGGGAAAGAGCATTTACCTGGCTGAACATGGGGTTCATGAGATCAGAAACGCCTCAGGCTGCCTTTGTGAACAAGGCAGTTTCTCGGTGAAACAACCACTTTGGTTTCTGCTCTGTGGTATTAAAAGCTATTTGAGAAGCCACATGGTCCCTGTGCTGTCCTTCCCATGCCACCCAGCCTGAAACTGTGCTGTGCTGGCGCTGTTAAACAGCCAACCAAACCCCAGGGAAGCCAGCGACTGCCTCAAGGATGGCCTAAGTTGACCAAATGGAGCACTGCAGCAGCATACGTATTGTGCTCATAGGAACAGAGTCCTGCAGGTGATTCACAACCAGCCGCCTGCAGCAGTGGCCCTTCCCTTGCTCGGAAACGGTGGCTCGAGGTAGGCGGTGGATGGCAGCTCTGCCAAACTCCTGTTTAGTGAGGTGCTGAGGACATGGCAGCTTCCCGGCAGATGAGGATTACAACAAGGCTGCCAGGAATGTGCTGGAGTTACTTCGGGGGGGGGGGGGTCAGATGGTGAGTAGCCACAGCTCCTCAGTAAGACCCTTGTGCTGAGATAATCCATGTTCCGCCCCCCCAGCCTGAACAGCTGCCCTGCACAGGGCAGGATCAGCAGCCCCGGACAGCATGTTTTGCCTGTACTCGAGCATGGGGAGGCAGATCACCTGGCTCTGAGGACTGGGTGAGTCAGTCTGTGTGGCTGTCAGGTTTATCGCTGGGTGCTGGAATGCTGCTTCCAGGTAAGAGATCCTATCTAGTGGGACCTGGTGTGTGCCTACACACCTAACTAGATAGCAGAGGTCTGCACCATTAGTCACCAAGGAGCCAGCCTTAACCCCTTGTTTTCCTTCCACCCAGCGCTCCACCCAGCATGGAAGCAAGCACACAGCAGACGGCAACACAGACACGCCAACCAGAGCGCAGCATCCTGCTTGGTTAAGAGCTGTCATCTGGCCTGACAAGTATCAAAGAGCACTGCTTCAGGGCCTGAGCTCAGCACAGGGCGAGGGACTGGCGCTGTGCAAACTGCAGAACACCAATAAAAGTTGATAGTTAACCCCCTTCTACTAGCGAGGTGTGACCTTGGCCTGTCAGCACAGTCACGGGCACCAGCTGGCCAGTGCGGCAGCCGCTGACGCTTACACGCGGCTCAGGCCACTGTGCCCAGGCTGGGACGCGCAGTGCTGCGGCGGCCTCGGCTCGCCAGCAGAGCGGGCACAGCTGTGTGACGTCCGAGGGCAGCACTGTGGGGGGAGCGGGGGCGTGCACGCGGAACACGCTGTTCCTGCACCGTGCACATGTAGGTGCCTCACCAGTCCCCCACAATCCGCAGCGACAAGTGCCCTGCACGGCCCCCTCCAGCACATGCCTCCCCCCAGGTTAAGTTTTTATGGCCAGTAATATTCTAGCAGAAGCAAAGAAAACAACACACACTTTTTTTTTTTTTTATCTCAATACTTCTCTTTGAATAAAATTTCTTCATATTTTTCCCAAAATATAGTACAGTTATTTAAACAACGTGGAACAGCATCAGTAACATAAGCAGCAAAAAACCCCAACATGTAAATTGGCTACAGCAGACAGGGCACACGGCAACGGCTCCGTCCCCCTCCTACCACTTGTTGCTGAGAAGCCAGGCTCAAGCACAAGTTGATTGTATGAACCTACCGTTGGATCAAAGCTGAAAATGCTCTTGCATTTTTAGATAGGCAGTGGTTTGTGGCTAATCTAGGATTTCTTTTGTTTGTTTGTTTTAAAAAAAAAAAAAGCTTTATACAGTCAGTTGCACTTTGGAAAAAAACAACAAAAACCAACAAAACACCACTTTTGGCATGGTTTTGTTCACTGCACTGCAGGATGTGTATTTAGCTGTATCTACAAAAGGCACTATAGAAAGAGGGGAGTCCAGCGAAGTGTTGATTGGAGACATTTAATGTCCTGGTTCACAGCAGGAGACTGCCCACAGCATCCCTGCGCCTGCCCTGCCTCACTGCTGAGAACACACCCGTCCCAGGCCCATATCAAAGGTCACTACTGCTTCTGTATGCACAAACCAGGCTATAATACAGCTATTTACAGTTTGTAACACAACATGGTGCAATTCTGTGCACAACGAAGTACTGCGGCACGCTGGAGGGAGCGAGCACTCTGGCACCAGAGTGCTGATACGCGCAGCTGAGCAGGCCCTGCGAGCCCTCCGGCCCTGCAGCGCTGGCCAGCGTGCCCCAGAGACACTCGTGCGGTACCTTGGCAGTACCTTTATCAGTAGGTGTGCCACTAGAGCATCCCCTCACTTCCCAGGCTTTGGTCTTAAAATGCAGTGGAAACCTTCTTGACTGAAGTGGTCCTAGAGTGTTGAGAACAACTGTGGATCCTTGCAGTCCCCTGGGAGCAAAGCCAGCAGTTGTAGGTCAGTGCGCGTGCAGCCAGGTCATGGTGCCGCACTTGAAGGACGGCAAAAACGACTCGAGTGTCGGCCGGGCAGTTACAGACGTGATCACCACTTAGGGCGGGGGGGGAATTTAAAAATCAGGTGCTTTCATGAGCAGGCTGAAGCCAGAGGCAGGCGCCTCTCCCCATCCCTGTGCCACAGCTGGAGCCCCTCGCCGTCACTCGGCGAACGCAACAGCAGCCCCCCCAGTCACTCTGCCTACTGAAACCCAGCTGTCCCCACCGCGTAATGCCAGTGCTCTGCTGCCGTCTGGCCGGGGCAGCGGAAGCTGGAGGACCGGCAGTACGCGGGCTCTCCTGAGTTTTCCTGCGGGAGCTGCCGGCTCTCGAAGCGGGCACTGTCCCCGGCGGTTGCGCAACTTCGACCAGCGCAGCGAGCGGAGCCGAACCGGGCTGGGGCAGGCGGCCTGCCGCCCGGCTCGGAAGCCCCCCACGCCCTCGCTGCCC